>CM076569.1:300006803-300239087 GCA_034641835.2 Pinus albicaulis
AATTTGATTCTGATATGACATACCAGCTTAGGGAAAGATCTCCTAGGACTTTGGAAGATATGAAAAGTATAGTTGTCAGTGTTGAAGCCAACCTGATATCTAAACGAGATAAAGCCAGAAGTGAAAGGAGGATACCATTAAAATAAGAACCCTCAGAATTTGAACAGAAACTGGATGCTATTATTAAAGGAATGGATAGGCTAGGAGATAGAGTAGAAACAATTGAAAGAAAATCTCCTTGGGATGGTCAACCGAGCAATACTAGGAGAAATCCAAATTTCATAAAGAACCAAAACCAAAACACTGGAAAGACTGGTCCTAACCAAAACATTAGGCCCCCATTCCAGGAAAATTATACTGAAGCCTCAAATTCTAATGAACCAACAGAAGATACTCAAATAAACTTAATGGGACTCAACAATGAACAACAAGTTTTCTTGACCCAAGAGGATCAAGAAGCTAACATTCTTAAACAATTCCATACTCAGTCAGGAGAATCATTCGACTTCAGGGAGGGATATGATACAGCCATTTATGAATTTCACAAGAAATATAATCTGAGGAGCAGAAGAATTGATGTCCCTAAAACCAATAAACAGAAAGCTACAAAACAGCCCCTCAAAGGTAATACCAATACTACCCCTGTACATATTCTTTCTAGATCAGATCCTAATCCTTCCAATCCAATTATTGAAGATGTATCCGATAATCAACCTAATAAACAACTCTCTAATACTCTTCCTCCCAAAGGAAACGTAGAAAAACCTTCAGAAGTTGATTTGAAAACAACCTCAGCCCACAACCCCACTCCTGAGAAGGAGAAAAATACAGAAAATACAGAAGATAAAGAGAATCCAACTCTCTAAAATAAAAGAACTCAAACTGAAAAACATTTTAATCTGGAGGCTGAAGTAGGCAAATTAAAAATAGTTGTTCCATTTCTGAATTAGCTAAACATGATGTCTACCGAAGTCAAATTAATAGATCACTCAAGATCACTGAAAGTGAAGACCCGGTAAACGTTTTTGATGACCAACCTAAATTACTCTTTGGCCCTGAAGTAAATGGAAAACCAGTTAATGGAGGAACTCCTCCATTCTATATAAGTTTAAACATACATGATAAAATACTTCATATTTCCATGCTTGATTCCGGGGCATCTCACAATCTAATGCCCAAATCTATAATGGAGAAATTAAACCTAGATATCACCAGGCCATACAAATACCTATTTTCTTTTGATTCAAGTTAGGTGAGATGTTTAGGATTAATCAAAGACTTGTGTGTTTCACTGGTTCAATACCCTGGAAAAACAATCTTGATGGACATAGTAGTAGCAGATATTCCTCCAAAGTATGGCATGTTATTTTCCAGATCTTGGGGTGCAAAGCTTCAAGGATCTCTTCAATTGGACATGTCATACGCTACTATTTCAGTATTTTTCCACCCAAAGAAAATATAGAGAGAAACTTTAATGAAATATGTAGTTAGTAGTCAGGAGAAACCCGAAAATTTCCCTATCTACTCAGTACACTCTGATATGGATTCATTTATTCTTTATAATGCTAAAATTGATCCTCCCACTGAATTAGAAGTTTTAGCAGCAGAACCAAAAGAAATTACAAATGAAAAATCTAGTGTTCAAATCCAGGAAATCTCTTAGAACAATGAAACATCAAATACCCAAGAGAAACAAGAAGAAATTAAAGAACCAGATCTCACTGTTAAAAAAGTTCCTGAGACTCCTGATGCCAATTATGAACATGAAATTCTTTGGCACTTAGAATTTGATGGTTCAGTTAAAAAATTAGGAGCAGGAGCAGGAATTTGGGTGCACAACCTTGAAAATGATCATGCTGAAGGCCATGCCTACAGATTAAACTTTAAGTGCACCAATAATATGGCAGAATATGAAGCTCTTTTGCAAGGTCTTAAACTTGTCAAAAGATTAGGGAAAATTAGAGTATCTGTCATAGGAGATTCTGATTTAATCATTCAAAAAATCAAAGGACACTATCTAACAAATGATCCCGGACTAAGAGAATATAGAGGGACAGTTGTAGAGATAATCAATACTTTTCTACAAGCTCAACTTGCTAAAATCCCAAGAAAACAAAACTTGCATGCCCATAGTCTGGCAATGTTTTCCAGCACCTGTAAATTACCATTCAAACCTAATCATCAGTTCACAGCTGAGATTAGACACAGACCAACCATACCTGACAATTTTAAGAACTGGCAATTGTTTGCAAGTGATGAGAAGATTAACAATTTCCTGACCTTAGAGAAGGAATTTTCTAACAGTAACATAGTTGTAGATATAGTCATTGAATTTGATCAAACAAATGAGCAAGAAATAGACATTTCAGAAGAGAGTGCAATTCAAATTCTTCAACCAACAAATTTCACCAACAAAGAAATGCAGGACCTTAAACAAATGGATGTTGATGATGTTGGAAATCATGATTGTCGTTAGAGCAAAACTCGCAGGTGTTAGTCAACGATTGCATTGCCAGAGATAAGGATCCACGAGATGCAGTTATTCCATGTCACGAAACACATGGGGAGTGTTGGTTTATCCAATGTCCAACATTCTCCCCCCCAACACGATCCGGGTGTGTATCGAACTCGTGACCTACGCTCTGATACCACTTGTTGGGAATCATGATTTTCATTGGACCAAAACCTGTAGGTGTTATTCAACGATCGCATCGCCTGAGATAAGGATCCATGAGAGGTGGCTAGTCCATGTCATGAAACACACGGGGAGTGTTGGTTTATCCAATGTCCAATAGATGAGATTATGGAAGGAGAATATGAGGTCATTAATTTAAAAGACAATCATTTGCCTAAAGGATTAACTCCTCTGCAATATCTCTTTGATTCTAATGATATTCCAAAGAAACCTAAGATGGAACCATTAAAAGCAGATATTGAGGAATATAATTTGGGGACTGAAGAAAATCCGAAAATGATAAAATTGTCTAAATCTTTTCCCCCTGACCAAAAACTAAAATATGTTGAATTAGTGAGAGAATTCCAGGATGTCTTTTCCTGGAGCTATGAAAACTTGAAATCATATGACACCTCTATAATTCAGCATACAATACCCCTGAAAGAAAATCAGAAACCATTAAAACAAAAACTCAGAAGAATTAACCTTGTACTACTGCCCTTAATTGAAAAATAAATCAAACGTATGTACAAAGCAGGGATAATTGCTCCCATTTGGTTTTCAGAGTGGGTGTCTAATTTAATAGCTACTAGGAAGAAAACTAGAGAAATCAGATTATGTGTTTATTTAAGAAATGTAAATAAGGTTTCTTTGAAAGATAATTACCCTTTACCCAAGATGGATCACATTTTATAAAGGGTAGTAGGTGCTTCTAGGATTTCACTTCTAGATAGGTTCTTAGGATATAACCAGATTCTGGTTCATCTTGATGACCAGGAAAAAACGGCTTTCACAACACCATGGGGAACATTCAAGTATGTTAAAATGCCATTTGAACTTAAAAATGTAGGAGCAACCTTCCAACGAGCAATGAACATATCATTTGCAAAATAAATTCATGATTTTCTTGTTATATATCTGGATGACTTAACTGTTTTTTCTAAATCAGATCAGCAACATTTGAACCATCTCAAACAAGTATTCCTAAAATGCAGAAAATATGGTATCTCTTTGAATCCAAAGAAGTCCTTGTTTGGTCTAGAGGAAGGTAAACTCTTGGGCCGTATCATCTCCAAAGATGGTATTAGAATTGATCCTGCTAGAATAGAAGCTATACTGCAGATACCTCACCCTAGGAATGTCAAAGAACTTCAAGCTTTTCTAGGAAAAATATTTTTTTTGAGAAGATTCATATCTAGCTTAGTTGAACTAATTAGATTGCTTAATAATATGTTAAAAAAGGATTCAAGTATTAAATGGACAGTAGAAGCCAAACAAGCATTTGAAGAAATTAAAATGGATTTAACCAGAACACCGGTCCTTACAAGTCCACAATTTGATAAAGATTTCATAATATTTTCATTTGCATCAGAACACACTATAGTAGTTGTTTTATTACAAAAGGATGATCAAGGATGTGAGAAACCCATAGCCTTTTTTAGTAAATCACTAAGGGATGCATCATTAACATACAACATCATGCAAAAACAAGCTTTTGCACTTGTAAAAGCCATTAAAGACTTTAGAGTCTACATATTGTACTCCCATGTGATAGCCTATGTACCAAATGATGTTGTCAAAGACATCTTAACCTAGGATGGAATTGAGGGCAAAAGAGGTAAATGGATTGCTACCATATTAGAGTATGATATTGAAATAAAATCTACAAAGCTTATAAAAGGACAGGGATTGGCCAAGCTCATGACAGAAAAAAAATTGTCAAGCCCTGGACATTAATGAACTAGATAACGAACAGGAGATGGCGACTCCACAAATCAGCCAGGCCTTTTTAGATTCACCTTGGTATGTTGATATAATTTATGTACTATTAAACCTGCAAGCTCCTCCAGAGTTATGCAGAACAAAGAAAAGGTTTTTAAAGATGAAATCCTCAAAGTTTGGTATTTTAGATAACGTTCTTTTTTGGAAAAATCATGAAGGTATTCTATTGAATTGTTTATTAAAAGATGAAGCTAACAAGGCTCTCCAAGAATTTCATGCAGGAGATTGTGGTGGACACCTTTACTGGAAATAAACTGTAGAAAAGATCCTAAGAGCTGGATTTTATTGGCCAACCTTGTTCACTGATGTAAATAAATTTTTCACTGCTTGCCATAAATGTCAAATTTTTGAAGGCAAGAGAAAACTATTACCTTTACCCCTAAAACCAATTTCCACAGAAAAACTCTTCCAACAATGGGGCCTGGACTTCATTGGATAAATCCATCCTCCCTCGTCTAGCCAACACAAATGGATCCTCACTACCAAGGACTATTTCACCAAATGGATAGAAGTTATTCCTTCCAGAAAGGCCAATGACACCGTGATCATAGGATTCTTAGAAACCAACATATTATCTAGATTTGGCTATCCTGATAAAATCATAACTGATAATGTTGATGCCTTCAAACCTAAGAAGATGATAAGTTTCTGTAACAAATACCATATCACCTTAAGTCATTCCATAGCATATTACCCTCAAGGTAATGGACTGGCTGAGTCCTCCAACAAGATTCTCATTAATATTATTAAAAAATTATTAGAGGAAAACAAGAAAATTTGGCACAAGAAACTTACAAATGCACTATCGGCAGACAGACTCACCACCAAAAAATCTATTGGGACTAGTCCTTATGAGTTAGTCTATGGCATGGAGGCTGTATTTCCTTCATCTTTAGGAGTTCTTGTAATGAAATTACTTCAAGAAGCTTAGGTTGAACCTAATGATATTCAAAGGAGGATAAACCAGACCATCAATCTGCAGCAGACCAGAGAGGAAGTATATCAAAGATCCCAAATGTTGCAGGAGAAGCTTAAGAAGATATTTGATAAAAGAACCAAGGCAGAAGATTTCTACCTTGGAAACAAAGTGTTAATATGGGATTCCAGAAGAGAGGATAATGGAAAACATGGGAAGTTTGACTTCCTGTGGAAAGGACCTTATATTATCTATTCCTTACAAGGAAACAATACATATTTTTTGAAAAACTTGGATGGTACAGAAACTGAAGATGGGCTAGTTAATGGTCAAATGTTGAAACATTACTTTGATCCTACTTATTAAGGTATCATGATTTTTAATATGTACATACTATATCCTTTGTAATGTCACAATTTTGATTGGATAGTAGCTTGCTGGAGTTGAAGCCCGAAGAGAAGACCCTAAGATTCATAAGTGTCATTGTCATACATACAATAAAGCAACAAGCAGAAGAAGATTCCATAGTTTAGCCAAAATCATTCTATGGCCAACTGACCTATTGTTCTTGAATTTTCACCAGGAAAATCCATCCCCAAGTGGAGCCAGTGTTATGCTCCTATACCAATAGGTGTCATTTATCATGATTGACTTGATGGGCTATGTAATATGTTCATACCTTTCCTTGTTGCAAAGGTTTTCCATATTGTCAAAAAAACAAAAAATTTAAAAAATGTAAAGAGGGTATACCCTAAAAGAAAAATCAAAGGGTGAAAATAATATAAATGGCAAAAAAAAAAGTAAAAGAAAATGAACCCTACCAAAAGAAAGGCCAAGCAAAATGTGCAAGTCTAAATGCCACTACTTTTTGCTCTTATGTAATAAAAAAAATTTGTGTAATTTGTATCTTATGCCACAATTGGTGAACAGTCAAACAGCTTAAGCTTGGCTAGTTCATGTTTGAATTTTATGTTTTAGAGATAGAGAATAAAATCTAACCAAACTGTTTAATCTTGGCAGATAAGTAGATGGGTAGAGTAAATAAAAGGAGCTCAACATCTTAATCTGAGTCCTTGGATTTAATAAGGTTAGACTCAGATAGATTTCTACATGTAAAAGAAAAAAAGTGTGATAAGGGTTTGCCAGTCCAAGTGCACCCTAATAAAGAAGAAAAAATGCTAGGTTAAAGTAGGTAGGATAGGTAGATGATGTTGCAGAATTACATATGATGGATAATGACTCTAAATGTGTTAATCTTTAATTTCATCACAAGTGCAAGGCAGACATTACACTGGAGGAATTTCAAGCAAAACAAGGTCAAATGATTAACTCCCCTTCTCATTTTCCCCTAAAAATTTCACTAATTTCCCCTAAGTCCTAAGGCATTTGAAAATTAGAGGGGCTTAGAGCATTTCTCTGACTTCTAGAGGGACCGTACCCTCGGCCCAATAATTTAAAAGCCTAAGTACTTAAAACCATCCATAAGTCATTCATTTATTTCCATAAATCTTTTCCTAAGTAAAATCCTATTTTATTTAGGAAAAATTGCACAATATCCCATAAAAACCCTTTTTCATTTAAGCCTAAGTTAAATACACAATCCTAATGTTTTTATACTTGGCGCTTTTTCATTCATTTTGACATATTAACTTTTAACTTATATTATCTAATTCCCCTATAACATCTACCCATTCCCGTATTACTATAACTATATAAAATCCCCAAGTTTTACATATCCCGCCCCTTGGTTAAAATATAACCATAATATAACATTAAATTTAAAAAGGATTAATCAACCCCCACGATTAATCAATAACTTTCCCGACCAATCACGTTGCTCCCAATATAATTAAATAATATTTGATTGTATTAGGTCCGCCCACATTAAATGCTCGTCACCTCGCCTCCCCGATAGCCATCTAATCAAGCACCCCACATCCAACGACCGTCGTGCATTTCGCATGGCCCTCCACGACCGGACATTAACATGCGAACACGGAGCAGTTTTGTGAATAGTTCCCCACCACGCGTCGTAAAATCTATGGAATCGTTGGTTCCCGACCAAATACCGCCCATCCCCAAAAGCGGTGTGATATCATACCGCTTACCACCCTCCGCATACAACAAATCATAGTTTCCTGCACCCGTCATCTGCCCAAATAACAAAAATCCTCACCAACCTAGACTTTGTTAATAAAACAAACAAATATCATTTTTATCATTCTATACTACAACCAGTGTTTCCCATGCAAAGAACGTCAAATTAAACTGTCGAAGATTTCCAACCACCACCTTGCTGAGAAATTTGCATCCAAACCAGTCCAGAACCTATCAGCTATTTCCTGTACCTATTTTCACAATATTTACTTCCCAAACACAGGTATTTATCCAATTTCTGCCTAAACCCTGCAAAGTCTTGATTTTATACTCCAATTCCATAGAAAAAAGATTAAAATATAGTATAATTCAATCTTTGTTTCACCACATAAGTTCCCAGACCTGTAAATTTGCCCATTTTCCACTGAAAATCTAAATTTCTTTTTGAATCCACAAGAACCAGAAATGGAAACCCCTGTGGCTTTGATGGTTGCGCCCCTGAATGCTCCCCACAAATATTTAGACTATTTTTCATTAGAAGATAGGGATTTCCAGATAAAATACCTCACCTTTAGCGAAAATCCTCTGAGAATATTTTTCCGAAGCAGAAATAATTACTTAAATGGCTCTGATATTTTTGGACTGTGGGAATCCAATCTTCCAATGTATTTTCTACCCTTAGTCCATGTCTTTCCTGAAATAATTTATCACTACCATGCCAATTACGACCCTAATAAACGAGCAGTTATGTCCCCAAGTCAAACCCTTATTTTTCCAATAACTGCTCAATCCAACAATGAAATGTTACAATTTCATCCTGGTCAAGCCCTGACTCCCCTTTCCATGGGAGATTTACTTGAAAAATCCACAAAATTATCCCAAGAAGAACTGAATCGCCTCTGTCAAACTTTCATGCTACAAGAACATCAACCCAAAGGCCCCCCTTCTTATGGACATACATTTTTCACAGATATGGTAGACTTATAGTGAACATGATATCTTTAATAATGGGATTCAACACTAGTGAATACGTTGATGAAATAACCTTAGTGTTGTTGTCAATTTTTTCTCCTGGACAACCCCCTACTGTCAAATATGATTTTTCCTCTTACATTGCTGACAAGATTCATGACCAGTTCATGAGACTAGAAGATGAAAGAGTTTTCAAATACTCTACTTTTATATACCATCTTATGCTCTATTATCAGTCAGATAATTTCCCCTTCCCTGTCATGAAACTTGACACCAGAGGAAATCCAAGGTCTGTAATTTTCTGGTCTGCAATCTCCCATAGTTCCTTTGAGTCCCCTTACTCATACAATGAATTCATTGACCTATTTTTTCACCCAACAACTACCTTATTAATAGGAGTTTCCCCTCCTAGGATCAATAGTGATATGAAGAAAATCATCCAGCTCTCCAAGCAATACAGGATAGGTGATTGGTACCTATACAAAAACCATAAATAAATTAGGATATATGGGTGTGAGCTCTACCCTTTTAAGCTACCAAAGTATGTTCCAATGAGGCTCTTTACCTTGGAATATTTCAGGAAAATGATAAATTTAGACCTAATCCATTTTTATAATGCCAAGAAGAAAGCTCAGCTTAGAATCAAGAGTCAACTAGGCCCTTTTATCTGTAATACTAGGGATGCAAGGAAAGAAGCAAAAAGAATTCTAGAAGATTATCTTAAGTTGCAAAAGAGTTTTTGGTGGGTACCATATGATCCTAATAGCTTTATATGTAATATAAGAATGAAGAACAAATTGTCACCATACATTCACCATAGGATTCCAGAGATTGAACAATTTGCAAACATGGATGAATGCATGGAAGGGACCCTAGTAGAAAAGGATAGTGAACAGGTCAATGTTGAGAATGTTATGAAATATCTTGAGAAAATATTTGACCTAGATTCTTTTGGGAAGGTATGAAGACCACAGATTGGTCCTTTCTCTGCTGGAACCTCTCAACAACATTTACAGGAAACCAGCACACCAACCATAGCAGCATCCAAAGGTAAGGAAAAAGAGACCATTACACATGCCATAGAGTAATTCACAATGTCTGAGCAACCAAAAACTTCCAAGGAACAGACCCAAATGCAGACTCCTCCCACTCAGGTCAATGTGGCAAAACTTCCAATCTTGCAAACTCTCCTAAATGAGGAAAAAGGTAAAAAGAGAGACACAGAAATAGATACCCCTGCCAGTAGACCTTCAGAACAGCCTGGTACCAAAAGGCAAAGATTAAATCCCCTCTCAGAAGAAGAAATTGTTGAAGAGATCATTGATAGTCAGAGGAGAGAAGGATTAGACAGCCAGCAAACATTCCCATTCATTGGGACATCTACCAACTCACAGAAAAAGGAGCTAGAAAGACAACAAAGTGCAGAGGTATCATCCTTCATACCACCAGTGAAGGACGCTTGGGATATCAAGAAGAAATTTATAGACATAAAAGCCAGAAATGATCCATTGAGACTTCAAGTTTATAATCATGAGTTATTTCAAGCCTAAAGTGCAGCAGCCTCAAACAGCAGCAGACTATCTTAGAACCAATTTTGAAGTCATGGAAAATGATATTCATCCTTTGGATCAGATTGAATTGCATAAACAAACTGGAGAAATGATTTATTCAACCTTGACTGGTAAGGCAATGATAGCCCAAGGTTGCAAAATTCCTTGGATAATACAACTGCCCAACTACATATGGAAAATGCTTCCTTCCAGGCCAAAGATAACAGAATAAAGTATTTAGAAGAAATAATTATTGGATTGAGTCATAATCCCAAATATTTTAAGGCAACATAAGCCCTAATAAAAAATAAAGACAATTATATTGCTGCCCTAAGGAAACAACTAAATCTGCCACCTTCAAGGCATCCACAGACTGCTGAGGTCATAAAGCAAAAATCTGAAGAAGAGCTGATTGATTTGCTCTTAAAACTTAATGAACAACTGAATGAGACTAAACAAGAACTTGAAAAAGAATTGAAGGACGAGCAAGGAGAGTCGACCTCTCAGCCTCCCAACGTGATACCAGTAGTCTCAACAGCAGTCCCTTCTACACTTGGGACAACACTAGCACCAAACATCCCAGCAGCCACATCAGAAGTGGTTACAGGTACAACAACAACAGGGCAGTCAATAGGACTAGCACAGGGCAACACTGCCAATTTGAGCACAGAGGAACTAATAAAATCAATGGAGGAATTGAAGCTCCAAGTTACAGAACTCCAAAAAGCAAAGGAACAATTTACTACCTTGGAACAAAAGTATGATCTCTCAAAAAAAAATGTTGCAGAAAAGACAAGAGAGATCAACAGGTTAGAAAAATTGGTGAAAGCATTATAAAAGGATCTCAAATTGGAGAAACCTTTGAATGAAATCAAGGAAATTATTTGGGACAACATCATTCAATCAATAAATGATGTCTGGACATCAATCCAAATAATGTATGAACAAAATGATTTAGTTAAACTGGCTCTAGAAGAAGTTCAAAAGGCAAGGGAAAAATTAGGAAATATGCCTGAAGAAGCTAGCAAGCTCATACAGTTTTTAAATACCAAGAACAAATATTAGCTTGAAGAGCTGGGCATTTAAGATAGAAGAGGGACAATTTTGGAGGTAAAAAAGTGATGCAGGGGCATTAGACACTAGCCAGCAATGTAGGAGGCTTGTCCACATGTTGTGGCTAGTAGGGGTTGAAAATATTTGAATTGTAACAGCTAGGTGTCAATACCTCAGCTGACTGTATCATTTAGATCAGTTAGAGTCGTAGAAGTCGAATAGTTCAGTTAGTCTGTCTGTCATATTTCAGTTAGTTGAATTATTTTAATTATGCTGTTGATTTTCTAAAACGGTCCCCACAGAGGAATTGAATAGACAAATGTTCATGTATATAAATGTAATCCCTCGGATGTATATATAAAAGCAGACGAGAAGGAAGAAAAGGAGAGAGAGATTCTGCAATAAAATCTGTGTATTGAACAATCGCTTCCAGTTAAGTGAATTTTTTTTTTCGTCGGCTATCCATCTGTCTTAAATTGTTATTCGAGAGGAATTTGTTTAAGTTGTGAGGCGATTGGACATTGTCTTGTTGAATTGAGTCATTGTACAATCGTTGTATCTCTGTGATCGTTGTTTCCTTGAATTACTTGAATAATTGGAAACCCCAACCACAGACGAAGAGCGAGTGTGAAACCGTGGTCATGGAGCTCTGTTTAATGATAATAGTAAGCCGAATTGATAAATACCCCACCTAATAAGAAGAGGAACTGTCCCGCTGTTGATTGAGTCCTGAACCATGGCTAGGCCAAGTTAACTGAATCCAAGGGATATCGCAACCCCGGAAAAACCTTGGTAAATCACTGTACAAAACCACTAGTGGATTCGCAACCACGGATTGCCCATATCGCACCGCTTTTGCAGAGTAAGCGGTATTTCCTGAACATGAGAGATTCCATAGGGTAAGCGACACGTGGAGAGGTGGACCCCCGGAAAACCACCGTTCAAAGCGCGCCATCGCACGTTATCGTTCAACCAGGGGAGCCGAGCGATATTTCCGAGAGTCGTTGATTTGGGAAGGGGCCATCGGACGGTGGTCATTGGAAAAATATGCGCGGAAGATAACTGGTACGAGGCATGCATCCGATTGGGCCATCGATCATAGAGGTGGGGCCCGGAGCCACGATTTATTATAAGCCGTTTTTTTAAAAGCCGTGGAGTATTAATATAAATTCTGAAAGAGTTAAACATTTGTTATAAGGTTCGAAGATATAAATAAAATTGCAAAGGTTGTGGATAACGTTTATTTATCAAATTCCATGAATTTGATAAATAAATTTCCGAGGAAAATATAAGTAGACCACGTGGAGTCAAAGAACGGGGTTTGAAAAGGAGAAAACTGATAGGACCACGGCTACAGTGACCATCTCTCCTTAGAGGAGTCCGAATTCAGTTTTGTTTCATCATTTGTGGTATCAGAGCCATTGTTTTAAGGTTGTTTTTGCAGAAAGCTGACATGGCAATCCAAGTTGGTAGAGGTGCTGGAAGAAGGAGACCCGTTGCCAACATAGAGGTGTTGGGGACGTTGCAGAGGGTCGAAGCTAGAATGGATACCATGGAGCGAAGACAGCCTAGATATTCTAAAGACATCAGTGAACCTAAAACAGAAGAAGCTGAATAGATTGTTGAAATTCCTCCTGACATGAGACTCCTTAGAACTGTTCTGGGGTCTATAGTTAAGCCCAGAATTGAAGTGTCAAGTTATGCAGGAGGACTGAATCCAACGGAACTGGTGGACTCGATAAACGAAATTAATAAGTGCTTCGATTATGAAGAAATAAGTGAATATAAAAAGGTCAAGTTTGCAGTGACAAAGCTGAAAGGACATGCTGCACTTTGGTGGGATGGAGTGCAGGCAGAAAGGAGGAGAGTTGGCAAGCAACCTATCAAGAGTTGGACCAGAATGATGGCAAAATTAAAAGGTAAATTATTTCCTAGTGATTATCAGTTGACATTGTATAAGCAAATGCAAAATCTGAGACAGAGGTTGCTGACAGTAAAAGAATACACAGAGGAATTCTATAGAGTAAGCATAAGGGTTGGGCAATTCCAAGACACACCAGAGAATACTGCCAGATATGTGAATGGTCTCAAGCTATAGATCCAAGATGAGATAGGTCTTCTGTCTCCTAAGACGGTGGAAGAGGCCTATCAGATGGCCTTGAAAGCAGAGGAGAAACTCCTGAGAAAACAGTCTGCCAAGAAGAGAGGTAAGTCAGGGTGATAGAGGAAAGCCTACTACACCCAGGGATAGAGCTAACAGTAGCTCACCTCAAAATTCATCTACAGAGGATGATGTAAGGGGTAGAAGGGGTTCTTACAGAGGAAAAGGAAGAGGAGGCAGAGACAGAGGCAGAGGTAGAGAGTTGAGGTGTTATAGATGTCAGCAAGTGGGACATAAGCACTATGAGTGTCCAGAGAATGTGGGTGCTAGTCCGAGAAATGTTGTTGTTGCCCAGGCTGGAGAAGAGGCAGAAATTGAAGAATAAATTCTTCCAGAGAGGGGAGATTCCTTGGTGGTTAATAAGGTCATGTTGAAGCAAGCCAAAGAGGTCACTGAGCCTGCACAAAGGAAGACTTTGTTTAGGAGCATATGCAAGGTCCAAGGGAAGTGTTGCCAGCTAGTCATTGATAGTGGCAACACAGACAATCTGGTTTCCACTGAGGGGATAGAGAAGTTGAAGTTGAAGACAAGGGAGCATCCCACTCCCTACAGGGTGTCTTGGCTGCACAAAGGGCACCAGCTGGTTGTAAAAGAACAGTGTGAGATAGAGTTGCAAATGGGTAAATATAAAGATAAGTTCCTGTGTGATGTAATGCCCATGGATGTGTGTCATATACTGCTAGGGAGACCTTGGAAGTTTGACAGAGCAGCAGTGCATGATGGCAAGAAGAACACTTACAATTTCTTCAAAGATGGGGTAAATCATACATTGATACCCATGGAAGAAGGAGAGCCATCCAGCAGAGTGATTGATCCGAAGACCTTGTTGCTGAGCGGGAAGGAATATCTACAACAGATAGAAGAAGAAGAGGTAAGCTTTGCTTTGGTTTGAAAACCTAAAGTAGTTCTTACTTCTACAAAAATTTCTGATTTGCCGGTAGAAATACAAGAGATGTTAGACAATTACTGTGACATTTTTGTGGATGATTTACCTGATGAGCTGCCACCTGTGAGAAAGATCAACCATCAGATAGATTTTATCCCTGGTTCAAATCTGCCAAACAAGGCAGCCTACAGAATGACTCCCAAGGAAAATGAGGAAATCAGGAGACAAGTACAGGAATTGGTGGACAAGGGGCTGATTAGAGAAAGTTTGACCCCATGTGCAGAACCAGAAGTATTGAGCCCAAAGAAAGATGGAGGCTGGAGGATGTGCACTGATTCCAGAGAAATCAATAAGATCACAATCAAGTACAGATTCCCTTTGCCCAGAGTGGAGGACTTAATGGACTGTTTGAGTGGTGCTAAATATTTCTCAAAGATAGATTTAAAGAGTGGATACCATCAGATTAGAATAAGAGAGGGTGATGAGTGGAAAATTTCCTTTAAGACAAATGAAGGACTGTATGAATGGATGGTATTGCCTTTTGGGTTTTCAAATGCACCTAGCACTTTTATGAGACTTATGAATGAAATGTTGAAAGAATTCATTGTGAAATTTGTGATAGTATATTTGGATGATATATTAGTTTTCAGCAGAACTAAATAATAACATTTAAGGCATCTTAATCATGTCTTGAAGAAGCTGCACCAAGAGAAACTGCTGATAAATTTGAAGAAATGCTCATTCATGAAAGAAGAGTTGGTGTATTTGGGTTTTTTTGTTTCTGCAGAAGGATTGAAGATGGACCCAGAAAAGGTTAAGGCAATTGTGGAGTGGCCTTCACCCAAGAATATTTTTGAGGTAAGAAGTTTCCATGGACTTGCCAGCTTTTACAGAAAGTTTATATGGAACTTCAATAAGATCAATGCACCCATAATTGAGAGAATAAAGAAGAGAAAACAGCCATTTAAGTGGATTGCTGAAGCAGAAATCAACTTTAAAGTTTTGAAGCAAAAGATAACGGAGAAGCCTGTTTTGATTCTGCCTGATTTTACTAAACCATTTCAAGTAAAATGTGATGCCAGTGGGGAGGCCATTGGAGCTGTGTTGAGTCAGGATGATAGACCTGTAGCATATTTCAGTGAGAAGCTGAATGACACCAGGAGAAATTATTCCTCTTATGAGAAGGAATTCTATGCAATTGTTCAGGCACTGAAAAAGTGGCGACATTATTTGATGTCCAGGGAATTTGTATTATATTTTGACAATCATGCTTTGCAGTATATTGTACAACAGCCCAAGTTGAAACATAAGCATGCTAAATGGGTTGAATATCTCCAAGGTTTTAATTTTTTTTTGAAACATATAAGTGTTATAGCATCATTTTTCACCCTCATGTGATTCATGATTGTCTCTTTGGCCTTGGGCACCCATTCCCACAGACTTGAATAAAAGTTCATAAAAAACAGTGTTTAAAATCCCATACGCGGGTATGCCCAGACATTTCCGCGTGTATACGCGATTCCATATATACTTTTCCGCATATGCCATTAAAATCATTAAAATATATATATATATATATATATATATATATATATATATATATATATATATATATATATATATATATATATATATATATATATATGAATCTTATTTTTGAGGTCATTGATGGTTATTCTCTCGTAATTAACCAATTCAACAAAGGACAACTGTTTCCAACTAATTGAAACTACTTTGAGGGAGTATAAAAGCCCCTCACATGCATGGCCTAAGGGAGAGAGAAATTTATAGACATTATACTCTGTTGGAGCCCCAATTCAAGTATGATTTCCCGTGCCTCCTGCACTTCCCAGATTTTTACAGGAAACCCTTCTTTCCTGGAGATGTTCATCAGTTTATATGTCATCTCGTGTGCACAAGTCTTGAAAGTATCCTAGCGAGGCAAGGGTGGGATGGATCCGAACGATGGTCTGTTCGAAGATAGTGGAAGGATTCAGGTGATCTCTCCACCTTACTATTATTGTACATGATGTTCGTAATGAAGAAGAACCATCTTGTTCCCGAATTCACGTGTTAATATATGCTTGCATATGTGAAAAGATTATTAATTAAGCATTTATTATTGTTTATATGACGTTTCACATGGATTACACTGACATTTAGGAGAAACATATGTTGTACAACTAGATTTCCATGCATGTTCCTTCGTGATTTCCAGGTTGAAGAGGAAGAAGGGTTGCTGGGGGTTTGGACCCCGCGGGATCTACATCAAACGTAAGACCTACGGGTGAGTTCTACTATTGATGTTATCTAGTTTTCACTGTACAAGTGTGGTTGTGTGAGTCCTTCTTGAATAGTGAGCCCTAATCTGGGAGGTTTTGACCCAACGACCTCTAAGGAGTTATTTCTCGAAATAGAATCGGCGACTCCGTTGGGGATCACATTCTTGTGATTCCCCTGTTGGGTGGTTTCAGCTGTTTTAAAGGTTTCCAACAGTTTTAATCATTATTTATAGTCCAGTTAGCTTTTTCTCAGTCAGACTAAAGACTTGGTTCTTTAGCCAGGCTTGATCATTTTTTATTTTTCATTATTTACCTTTCCATACGTGAGTTTGCCTATACACGGTTGCGTATACACACAGTTTTTGTTAAAGGAAGTCGTGTATACGTGGGTTTCCTTTGACACAGCCGCGTATGCATGCTTGTTGCAAAACTGATAAGTAGCATATGCCTAGGAAAATTTTGAAATTTTTGATTTCTTAATTTTTTGGTCTTGTCTGCTTGTGGAGACCTATCTCTGTAGTGTCCTTATAGTCTCTAGATTTTGTTGATAGTGGTTATTGGTCTTTTTCTCTCTTGTTTGGTTGAAGACCGGCTCATTTGGAAAATATTTTTTTTTAGTGCTTGCATTTCTGGTTCGAGTACCAAGATCTCTTTCTAGAGATTCTTGGTTGTTCTGCTTTATCAGGACAGAGAGCTTCTGCTCATATGCTTTTTCCTCACTTTATGTTTTGCTTTGCACTTTAATTTTTGCCTACTTTTTGGTTGGTTTTCTTGATTTCATTTGACTAGGTCTTGTCGCAATTTTTGAAGATTCAGTTTTGGTTCTTTGAAGTTTTGTTTGCTGTAAGTTTGTGCTATTCTTCTAGGCTGAGTTACTGAGTTTCTTGTCTTCCTTTTGCTCGTATAAATCTTGCTACTAGTTGGCACTATAAGATTTAGAGCTTTTTTGTTGGAGTTTTTGCTTGAAATTTGGAGATTGTTTGGCTTGGTGATTAGATAGTTTTCTTGGTCTCTTTGAAGTCTTCTTTTATAAAATTCAAAAAGCTCAAAAACATTTTGTTTTTCCATTGCTTTTGTTTTGCATTTTTGTTTTGGTTTCTTTTCGTCTTTTGAAGCCTTGTTGAGATTTCTTACCTTCGGTTTCTGACTTGATTTGGGAAGGGAATTTTCATTGGTTTCTTTCTCTTATTCCAAGCATATTGTGGTGTCTTTATACTGGGAGTTTCTGATTTAGGAACTAGCTTTGTGGACAGCTGGAAAAGTGATAGGACTAAAGGATTCTTCGAAATTTCTCTTTTCTTTGGTAGATTTTGCATCTTAGAATTGGCATGCTCTTAGTAATTTTAATTAGGTGCATTTGAACATTTGTAGTCTTTTTCATAGTTTTTGCGAGTGTGAGTTTGATATCTGGAAAGAAAAAGAAATATATTCTCGTAGAACCCGTGTATAAATTTCTTTTCATCGAAAGGCAATTACCACATCTGCATGTAGTTTGGTTTTCATTAATTTCTTTTCTGCGTCATAAAACATCACGAGTTTCATTTCCATATTCCCTTGACTTAATATAACAGCCAACTAAAATAAGCGCATTAATTTAAAAACAACTAGCAAGTTTTTTGTTAAGTGTCATACATCAACTAGCTAGGTTGTAGGGCCTTGGATTAGGTGAGTGGAGAGTTAACTCTCCAAGGCCACTCAAACTAAAACATAGAAGTTTATTAAATGAGCGAAATCCAACACCGTTAGGTGGACCGGGAAAGCTCTCCTCCAGAGATTCAAGCACGAGGGGAAGTGAAGGTTGAGACAAGAGATACCCCCTCTCTAATTTACTGGATCTTTCCTTAAGACCATTCCGCCGGCTGCTAACATGGATTGGTGCCCATAGTTTCCATTCCTAGGTTCCACACAAGTGACTGCGGGGGGGAATACCCATGGTACCTGAGGCAGACGTCGTATCACTTCCAGCAGTACTTCTGGAGGGTGCCCCGGTGAAGCTTGGGTACTTGCACTAGCAAAGGCTATTGTTAGGAGGTTGGCGTAACTGTTTCTGTTACCTTCGCTAGTAGGCCTGGGCCGTAATTATCCCAGACTACTTTTGGGAGGTCCTATTTTTCGCTTTCTCGTATTTTGGTGTCCGGTCCTAATCACCCGGAGCAGAAATACTTGAAGGCTACTTGCTTGGTTGCATCTTAGGGATTTTTGTAGTGAGTTCTCTTTGCTCCTAGCTTGCCTAGCTTTATACTTTTTTGAGTCAAATTAATTTTTTTAAGTGGTTGATCAAGCGCCTCGTCGATCGAGCAGAGTTCGGGGGTTGTCTCCCGAAACTATTGAGCCTTCTTCAAGAATGCATAGGAGTAATATAGCAGGTGAATATCACCCAATGGTATCTGACACAGTGGAGAGAGATCCTCCGCAAGGGCTTGAAGGTTTTGTAGTTGGTTCCGGTGTTGGTTCTAAGAGGAGCACTCCGCTCACCTCGAGAGTCTTATTTCCACAGGAAGAAGAAGTAGAAGTAGAGGAAGTATATCAGCTTTCCGAGTCACTTCCATCTCCTCTTCCTCCTAATTATCCATTTGTTGTTGATTACATCGGACCTGAGTCAAAATGACCGGAAAGTCCTTATCCATCTTATTCATACCTTTCGATGGCCATGACTAGGAACGCGGCTTTAGTTGTGAGTGCTGCAGGCATTTAGACTCCTGCTTCAGTTGAAGGAGGAGGCACAATTGCTATATCTTTGATTTCTTCTAGTACTGTTGTGTTTGGCTCTGGTTTCATCCAAGCACATGCTTCTCAATCTAGTCCCTTTTGTTTTGGAATTCCCAATAGTGGGATTCCTTCATTTTCCTTTTCTGCTGCTGCCACTGCGTCTACACCCATGTCTTCCATGGCTAGTGGGTCAGCTTCTTTTCAAGGATTCCCCTTCGGAAGTGGGCATATTCCTAGTTCGAATCCTTCCTTAGGGTCTTTTCCTTTTACTTCTCAGACTCAGAGTTTTAACCCTTGGTCTGGAGGTCAGAGTTCGACTACCTTTACAGGTTGGAACCTTGTATTTACAGCAGTGGGGGCAGGGAATCAGTTCTTCGCTGGTAACCAAGGGAATGCTTCTCTCCCTTCGTCGAGTGCTTTTCAGAGCTTTTTCCCCTCTTTATAATGCTTGGAACCCCTATCAGGGGCTTTCCTCTTCATTCATTACTTCGGGGGGGGAACTGGTCCGGTCTTTGGTAACTCTACATTGGGAGGGGGTCCTTCTCCAAATGCTAGGTCTTATGGCCCAAAATTTTCTACGAGTTCTTTCTGGCAACCTGGTGCCTCATCAAATCCAGGTTATTCTTTTCAGAATGTTGGGAATTCATCCCACCAAGGATGGAATCCTCAAGCTCCTCCTCGTTTACCTTTTCTGGCAACGTTAAACTTGCCAGATTTATCGAAATTGACAAATGATCCGATCCGATATAGTCCGGGGTGGCCTCCAGTTCCTACCAAATTACCTTCAGACATTCCAAAGTTTGAAGGCAAGAATGGAGAGGACCCGGCTAATCATATCACCACTTTCCATTTATGGTGTTCATCTAACTCCCTGATCGAGGATTCGATTAGGTTGAGATTGTTTCAACACACCTTAACTGGAAATGCTGCCAAGTGGTATATTGAGTTAGCTGGGGGTAGTTTTGCTACTTTTGGAGATCTGGCTACTATATTTTTAAATCATTTCCAGTTTCTTGTCCGTTATGATGTTGGGACTGAACTCCTAGCTAATTTTAAGCAGGACGATGCAACCCACATTTCTGATCATATTTAGGAATGGCGGAGAAGGAAGAGGCTTATTAAAGCTTATATTCCGGGAGAATTCCTTTTGGAATGGTTTTTGAAAT
Source organism: Pinus albicaulis (assembly GCA_034641835.2). Classification (NCBI taxonomy): domain Eukaryota; kingdom Viridiplantae; phylum Streptophyta; class Pinopsida; order Pinales; family Pinaceae; genus Pinus; species Pinus albicaulis. Next base: position 300,027,052 of record CM076569.1, read on the forward strand.
CCTTGCAGTCAAATATTTCTAAGGATGTATCCCTTTCAGGGGTATTTTCTGAGGAGCAGGCTATTTTTAGGGCCCAACAACTTGAATTGATATATTCTCAATCTGGTGTCCTTCATAAATATTTTCGTAATGCTCCTCACTCCAAATTAGACATATCCAAGACTAAACCCAGTCCTCATGGTGATGGACTTATTGGGTCGATCAATAGTGGTGCAGCTAACTTGCTTAGTCAATTGCAGCAGTTGTCTATACAATCTACTTCTTCGGGTCAGGCTGTGCCTGTTGAGTCATCGCCTTCTCAATCGTTGTCGATAAATGTCGTTCAGACTTCCGACCCCAAAGGAAATCAACAATTCGAAGGGAATAATAAGGGACGGAATAATAATAAGAAAAAGGGCAAGAATGGGAAGGGTAATGCAAATAAATCCAACGAGCATGTTGGAGAGGGTCCAAAGGATAAAAATAAAGTAAAGTTTCCATGCAAGTTATGTGCTGGAGACCATCTTACTCACCTTTGCCCTAAAATTCAGGATGCACAGCGCTTGTTAGCTCAGCAGGGTTCTTCTAGTTCCCAGGCTATGTTGACAAACCCTTTTCCCCAAGGGAAATAGCTAGTTGTTGGCGCAAATCAAAATATTGGGGCTTCCTCTAGGGGCACCCAGGAAGGGGAAACTCCGTCAAACATATACATGATGAGTGCTCACATGGATATCGCCACGAGATCTCGTGATTATGGCGAAGATGAGTCTTCGAAAGCCAAGGGTGCCCCTGATGGTACTGAGCTACTTCATATTACGAGGCCTACTGTTGAGCCTATACCTTGGATGCCAAAAACATCTACCAAGCGTACGACGATTAATCCAAATTCCAGGGTTGCCTAGAACTACTCTATTGTGGAAGATCTAGCGCAGAGTCCTTGTGCCATGTCAGCTCTTGAGGTGCTCCAGTCTTGTCCAACTCAGTTCAGTGCTCTGCTCACTGCTATTGGGGCTGTTGATCCAAAAAACTCTCTTGTGATTACATTCAATATGTCTAATTTTAAAAAGAGACTCCCCCATCATATGGCTTTTCATATCAAATCATCGTTTCGGAAATTCAATATCTTTCGAACGGTCATTGATGAGGGCGCTTCCACATGTGTGATGTCTCTCGCATGTTGGAAGGGAATTGGATCTACTGCAGTTGTTCCATCTGCTACTCTTCTGACTGCGTTTGATGGTAATTCTCACAGACAGCATGGTATTGTCCCAGCTTTGCCCATCTGTGTTGGGGGAAAAACTGTAAATATAGAGGTTGAGATAGTTGATGCAAGCTTGGACTACAACCTTCTATTGGGGCGAAACTGGATTTATGAGATGGATGCCATTACATCCTCATTATTTCAGATTATTTGTTTCCCTCACGAGGGGAGGATTGTTACAGTGGATCAACTGGACTATTCTCCTGTAGACCTGAATGCATCTACTAACTCAACTATTCCAAAGGTGGATAATTCCAAGCCGCCTGTTGAGAATTTAGGGATTGGAATGTATTCTTCTTTGATGGGTAATTTCGATATTCCACCTCCTACCATTCATATAAATGAAATTTCATCCTCCAGGGCTCCTATTCAAAGAGAGTTCTTCAGAACTCATTATTTTTCAGATCCTTGGACCTTGCCTTCCACTACCTCCACATTAGCGGAAGGTCAAGTGGGTGGAATGACATTTCCGATGTATGCAGCTGATATTGCTTATCAATTTATTGTTGACTCTGTAGAGTCCATTCCAGCTCCTCTTTCTCCGGATGAGTTGGATGGTGATGTGGCTTCAGCTTGGACACTTATTTCTTCTTCTGCCCAGGATTGCTTTGATACCACTCTTCCATCTGAAGAGGCCATCCTGGAAGCTATGACTGGTATAGATAGACCGTGGGATGATTTGCATCATTAGTCTTACTTTTTACCTGATTTGAGCGAAGTTGAATCAATTTTTCCAAGTCCTTTGTCTCCTGGTCTTGTTCGCCCAGTCCTGAACCCTTTAGCACCAACACAGGTATATGCTGAAGGGAACATGGCTGTGATTTCTCCAACTATCCCGGTGAACATTTCCAAGGATCCCAATGTTATAGAGAATGTCTTCATCGGAGCTAAATGTTCTCCTGAAGAGATTCAGGTTTATACCGATCTCTTTAAAGAGTTTAGGGATGTGTTCACTTGGTATTATGAGGAAATGCCCGGTATAAATCAATCTATTGTCCAGCATGAGATCAAGACTTACGAAAATGCTAAGCCTGTGAGGCAAAAACTTTATCTGGTCAATCCTAGGAAGGCTGCAGCTATCAAAGTCGAGGTGGAGAAGCTGCTCAAAGCGGGATTTATTTTCCCTTTTCCTTTGACAGAGTGGGTTTTGAATCATGTTCCCATGGATAAGAAACAAGGAACAATTCGAGTTTCCATTGATTTCATAGACCTTAATAAAGCATGTCTGAAAGATAATTACCCCACACCATTTATAGATCAGATTATCGATGAGTGTGCCGGTAATGAGATTTTTTCCTTCATGGACGATTTCTCTGGATATAATCAAATTACTATCCGTCCTGAAGATCAGCATAAGACTGCCTTTATTTGTCCCTGGGGTACTTTTTCTTACAAGAAGATGCCTTTTGGTCTTAAAAATGTTGGGGCTACGTTTTAGCGGGCCATGTCATATGCCTTCCACGAGATCAAACATATTATCGAGGCGTATTTGGATGATTTAGCTGCTCGTTCTCGAAAGAGAATTGATCATATTTCTCACCTCCATCAAGTATTTGAACGATGTTGTTTCTATAAGATTAGGTTGAATCCAAACAAGTGTGTTTTTGCGGTTACATCCAGTCGATTATTGGGATTCATTGTGTCTTCGGAAGGGATTAGGGTAGATCCCTTCAAGTTTGAGGCAATACTTTGGTTGCCTCCCCCGTCGTCTATTCGTCAACTTCAAAGTCTACAAGGAAAAGCTAATTTTATTCGGAGATTTATCGTAAAGTATGCCGAAGTTACCAAAGGATTTATGAGATTGTTGAAGAAGGGAGTTCCATTCTTTTTGGATGACTTCGCTCAACGCTCATTCGATGCTTTGAAAAAAGCATTGAACTCTGCTCCTTTATTGAGTCCACCTGATTATAGCAGGGATTTCCTTTTGTATCTTGCAGCAGCATAATTTACCATTGGTATGGTTCTGGTTCAGGAGGACGATGCTCTGGCAGAGCATGTTATATACTATCTTAGTCGAGGCTTGGTAGGACCTGAAATCCGGTATACTCCGATAGAGAAGCTAGCTTTAGCAGCTGTTCATGCTGTATAGTGACTCAGACATTACATTCTTCTACGAAAAAATTATGTTTTGGCAGCAGCCAATCCATTTCAGTTTGTTCTCAGTAGGCGAGTGATTGGGGGCAAATACAATAGATGGATTGTGATTTTGTAGGAATTTGATCTTGATTTTATGTCTGCCAAGTCCAAGAAATCATTAGTTTTTGCGGAATTAATCTCTGAGATGCCTTGTGGAGAAGAGATAGTCTATGATGAATCCTTCTTGGATGAACATTTGTTTCTTATCTCTCCACAAGATCCTTGGTATGGAGATATCATTGTGTATCTTCAGATTGCGAAGTTTCCCTCTACTTTTTCGAAAGATGAGCGCCGTAAGTTGCGTCACTTGGCTAAAAATTACTTGATTATTGGTGATGCATTATACCGTCGAGGGGTTGATTCAATCCTGAGACGTTGCTTAACTCTCGAAGAAGCTGAGGCTGTGTTGAATGATTACCACAGTGGAGCTTGTGGTGGTCATTTATCTGGGCTTGCTACAGCCCAAAAAATCTTGCGTGCTAGATACTTTTGGCCTTCGATTTTCAAAGATTGTATGGATTCGGTCAAAAATTGTCATCTGTGTCAGGTCTATACTCGAAAAATGCGCGCTCATCCAACTCCGCTTTTTCCAGTCATTACCATCGGTCCCTTTACAAAGTGGGATATTTATTATACTACTTGTAACCCACCTTCGACTAAAGGTCACAAGTACATTATTGTAGCAGTAGAATACTTTACGAAGTGGGTTGAGCCTATGCCTAATTTTGGGAATGATGGTGAGACAACAGCTCTTTTTCTTTTCAACCAGGTTATTGCTCGTTTTGGTATTCCTAGAGAGATTGTCACTGATCATGGTAGTCATTTTTAGAATAGCATGATGGCTGAGTTGGCTCTAAAATTAGGTTTCAAGCAGGAGCATTCATCTCCATATTATCCTTAGGCCAATGGGCAAGTGGAAGCCGTAAATAAATCCTTGAAGACCATTCTTCAAAGGACAGTTAATAAAGCTTGATCCAACTGGCATATCATGATGTATCCTGCACTTTGGGCATACGAGACATCAGTGAAAACTGCAACTGGCTTTACTCCATTTCAACTAGTTTACGGGTTGGAATCCATATTTCCCATTGAATGTGAGATTCCTTCTCTTAAGTTAGCTGTTGAGCTTCTTCCTGACACTTCTAGTCTTGAAGAATGTCTCCTTCATCTGGAGCATCTTGATGAGCAGCGTCGGTATGCCGCCACGATGAATGAGGCGCATAAGAAACGAGTCAAAGTTCAGTACGATAAGGCAGTCAAACCTAGGGTTTTCTCAGAAGGCGACCTCGTTTGGTCTATTCCCAAGAGAAGGATGCCCTGGGCATAGGAAATTTTAAGTCTATGTGGTATGGCCCCTATTATGGCCCAAATCCACCTCAGGCTTAAGGAAGGCAGGATTCAGGGTAACACCAAACCACGCTTAGTCTGGTAGCTAGCCCTACCAGAACAGGAGAGGGCTCTCTCCGGGTCAATCTTAGGAAAAATGTATCGATAGGCCTTGAGATGACTGAAATGAGTGCTAATTTTAGGCTAGGTATATTAATAAAGGAGTTTGGAATGATTTTTAAGGGTTTTTTGTTGGAAAAAGGGAAAGGCAATTTTTGGGCTTGGGGATGAGGCCAAATTCTTGCAGAGTTCAAGTTGGGGCAGGGAAGGCAATGACTTTGATGTCTGAGATTCAATGAACGGATAGAAAATACTGCTGAGGAGATGAAGAGGGCAAGAAGTTGCAAGGATCCTCTTCAAACTGACGAAAACATATAAAACTAAACAAAAGCTTAAGGCAGAGCACCAGCAAACTAATGAATTCTACCTTAGTTACTCATTTGTTTAATTTTGGAAGCAAAGAGAAGGGAAATGGCATACATAAACATTAATGAAACTTACAGATACATGGATAAAAGCATCATCAAAACTCAGGGCCACAAGGATCCCAACAAGTGCTGCAAAACTTTGGTCTTTCCTTTGCCAAAAATCTGAAATGAATATACAATGAGGTGCCAAACTATTCCCAAAATTCCAACCCTAAAAAATGTCTCAGAAAATACATTATATAGACCATCCTAACCCCTTCCCATGCCTCTAGGGGTCGATCTCATCCTTCTAGGAGCTGTTTCAACCAATTCTAAACATGGAACTGAAATCTAGGCAACCAAACAACTTGCCTCTATATGCTACGAAACTAATCCATTCACTTAATTTTCACCTTTTAGTGAATGAATCCTATAGAACAATTAAAAATGAGACAAATTTACATCATAGCCATAAAATTACATCAAGATAGATCAATAATTACATCAAAAAGTAAAACTATTCAAAACTGGGCGAATTTCTGAGCTGAAGAGTCAAAATGAGGCCAAATTTCTCTATGCGCCGCGCCCAAAAACTCAATGCGTCGCGCCACTTTGAGCCTATTTTTGAGGCACTTCCCGAAGTCCAAATTGAGCTCAGGATAGCTCGTTGGAAATACCTACCTTTCTACTTTCCAACACAAGTGGAATTTCTAGATTTGGATGTCATTTTCCCCTCCAAAACTGCAATCTCCCAAGACTGTTTCCTGCTGGTGCAAAAGGTGGCAGAAAGGCCATTTTCAAGGTGTTTTTGACCCTTTAAACCACCCAGAACTTGATGAAATCTCTTATCCATTCCTGAGCATGCATAATTTATCATAAAAAACACAAAAATATCAATTTTTCCTCCAAAATATCTCTCAAACGTAAGTGCGCGCCAAGTGGCACGACGTGTCGGGCAGAAAAACCTGTTTTGCAACCAAAATTTCAAACATAACAAAATTTACTCCAAGTTTGCTGAAATTTGGAGTGAATGTCTCCCATCCTATCCCATGCTCAGCCAAAGAAGCTTCGGCCAAGATTTGAAGTGGATCAGGCCTTTTCCGATGTTTCAATGCCCTCCTGGTGCATGCAGTTTCAGTTGTAAAGTCACTGTCTTGTTCAGATGATGTGTCGGCGTCCGTCTCCATGGTGTTTGCAAGGTATATTTCAAGTATATGTTTGGTTTGAAAATGTGGAATTGGTGTTTTGTTTTCAATGCCAAATGTGCCAAAATATGAAGGGATTGTGGTAAAAAAAACGGACAGTGGGTATGTTGGGAAAAATACTAAGAGGGGGGGGGTGAATCAGTATTTTGGTCATACTCAAAAAATTTTACTTTTTCTTTCTCTATCACCCATACGCTAATTTACTGAGCCCAACTTGCATATACATGCGGATATCCTTCATACAACTCGCGTATACACAGATATCTTATTATGCGTTTATTTTTTTACTTAGATCTTTGCAACATTCCTTCATCTGATGTTTAGTTAACAGTAAGCATGTGCAATAATAACAGAATAAACCATCACACATAAGCATCACACATGAACACCAGGATTTAAGGTGGAAACCAAAGTCGAGAGAAAACCACAGCTGCCGTCGTCTCAGTCTTCAATATTTATTATATATAGAAAACATTGTACAACCATGTACTGGCACAGACTCATACCAACACGCAGGCACCCACCTGCAGAAGGCTACAAACTTCTCTCGTTTACCAGCCTCTCCTAGAAGGGAGCCAGTACCCCCTGCACTCATTTACCAGCTACCACTGGAAGGGAGCTACAACCCCCTCACTGAAGGCTTCAACCTTCAGCACCTCTGTGGATCACGTTTCATCAATTTTCATACTGGATCCAATAGCTTCAATAGATCACAACTTGCAGGCCACTTTTCATCATATTTTCAGACTGGACCCACTCCACACATTTAAGCTCAATCATACATCAAACTGAAACTTATACCCTTATCAATTCATTCAATGAATCATCAACCAGTCAATCAACAACTTGATATTTTCTCAACATAGTCAGCAACATAATAAATATTCAAAAAACCCAGATCTGTATGAATACATCATAGACAGATAGCAGTAATACAGCAGAACAGATCAGACATTTCATACCACATAATTTAGCAAACCCTAGTTTTCATACGTGATTTTACTTCACTGAACCTGCGTATATACGCACTTTAGAAAATACCAACCTGCGTATACATCTGCACACATTTCAGAGCTAACTTCAATTCCCATACGCGCTTTTGCTGAATACAAGCCGCGTATATACGCGCTTTATCCTCGACGAACCTGCGTATGGATCTTCAGACATTTTAGGGCAGTGTAGCTCTCCAAAACAAGTAAACAGCTCAGATCTTCATTCTTTACTTCAGCTCAGATTCGCCAGATCAGAGATCTAATCATTCCATAAACAGATCTAGAAAATACATATACATTTCAGATCTAGAGATCATTTTCTTCATAGGTGCATCATAGAATTAGATCTATCATCAAACTGTTACCCTTTCCATTCAGACATACTTCAGAGTGAAGTATTCATTCAAACCCAGACTCATGCACACCCTTTCACTATGATTTTCTTCTCCTTATATAGATTTAGCCTTTGTCAATACCATGAGCCAAAACCATACCACTTCCGATGGTATTCCTGGACGGGATCAAATAGACAATCCAGCGCTCAATACAATGGGTCAATACCATGGTAAGAACCCATGGATTTATAACTTTAGAGCGGAATTAGGCATATGCGACTTAGCACGTACTTTTCCGCATACATACGCTACTTCGCCTAAACAAACCCGCGTATGCATAGTGACATGTCTTTATTCATCATTGCTTTGGCCCTTTCTGAAGTTCCTTTCTTCTGTACTCCTTAGCTGATCTGTAGATACATCATCTATACATATTTGACACATAGGTTGCAACTCATCAAGTCAGTTTCCATCAAGAACAACTTCATCAAATAGGTTTCTATCCAAAGACAACTTCATCACATCATCTAGCCAATTCTCATCTCATCAAGTAGATTACCATCAAAGACAACACATGCCAACAATCTTCACATCAGATTTACATCATCATCAAACAAGTTTTTATCCAAAGACAACTTCATTAAGTAGGTTTCCATCATCTTCATCAAGTGGGTTTCCATCAAGGACAACACTTTGCATCATATTACCAACAGGGTATAGTGAATTGTGGGAAATAGTACAATGGTAAAAATGTGACTCAGTCAAGTGAGTTTTACAATGTGGGGACAGTCACTTGACTGTGTTTGGGAATTGGGAATTTTTCAAATGATATGGGAGATGGATGAAAGTGAAAGGATTGAGGAATAGGGAAAAATGGGAATAAGTTATATGAGAGGAAGAGTGATAAGTGATTTGGGATGTTTGGGGAATAAGGGATTGACAACGATAATATGACAATGAAGGAGAAAGGAACCATAGGTGAGGAATGGGATTTGAAATACTTGGCACAAAAATCAAACTTTAACAATCAAACCCAAACCCTAAGAGAGCAATTTTTGATAAGAGGATAGGGTTTATGTTTGGCATTCAAACTCTTATAATTCACTTTCAAACATTACCAAACTCTTTTTAATGGCTCATACAAGATCAATCTAACTTACATGGAGAAATTAGACCGACTGATTTGGAAATTTTTGGAGGCAAATGTGAAAATCTTGGTGTTGGCCCTATGCACCGCGCCCCAGCCCACCGCGCTGCGCAGGCTGGATGCGCCACGCCAGTGTAATTTTACACTGGGTAGAGTGGCTCTATGCGCCGCGCACCGGCCCAACGCACCGCATAGTAATTTCACCAACAACTCGGCCTCCAAATCACTAATTTTGATTTTTTTTATTATTTCTCTTGGTTCTTTGATGACTTAAGCGTGTAAATGGATTATTGAAGCATAAGAGTATCTCCTATGGCATGGACTTTGATTCTTCTTTTGAAACAACCTGCTTTTGCAATTTTGCAGACTTTGGCACTTTTCACTTAACTCTGTTTTGGGCTCCCACTTGATTCTTTGACTGAATGATGAATCTCCTTGTCTGTTCTGCAGGGATGATTGGAATGGAAATTCGGCAAAGGATGACCAGAGGCTGCATTTTAAGTACTTCATGGCGGAAAACTTTAAAAATACATATTTATTACAAACAATTAATTTGACGATTTCTTCCTCAAAACAGAGTTTTGAAGAAGAACCATCTTTGAGCATTGTTAATGGTGAAAATCTTGAAATGAAAAGTTATTGAAGACATCCTCATGGCCTGCGGTCATTATTTGACATTCTGAAGACCAAACCCTAGACCTAGTAATTGAAAGACTCTTTTTTGACCACAAGACCATCTATGACTGTAAATGACTAAAATCAACTTTAATGAATTTGATAAATTTTGACCAACCCAATAGGTAAAAACATGATGGAAACTCGTGAAGAGACCCTTCCGTTAGATAATGGCATGCCCCCTAACGGAATGCAGATGAATGAGTGGAATGAGACACCTAAAAATGAAATGCAACAAAGAGTTTTGATCTCTGACAGAGGGATGTCAAGACCGACTCTAACATTGGCTCCAATGGGGATGGTAGCTCCAGTTCCTTGGAGGTGCCAAGAACTACAGATGCTTTGGGAAAGCAGACAGTGCCTTCGTCCATTGGGAAATGGAATCAAAACACGAAAACCGACATTATGCAGACTGACTCTGACTCAAGGCTTAAACTAAAAACCATAATGAAACCAAACATGACTAAAACCTAACTATCCAACTGGAAAGATGCTCATATTTGAGCTTATTCATCAACCTATTCTAATTGTTCTTTTCACCACCCGATCAAGTGAAATGGAACTGCCAATGCAACCATGTAAGCATCTTGGCTACTATTTTATTTCTTCCCAAATGCTTTCTGATGTGCAGGAAAAGGGAAGAATCGAAAGGAAACTCCCATGGAAACTCAAAATCAAGTTGACTGCTGATAAACTTGCAAAGCATGAATTGACTGGATGACTTCAAGAATACTACAAAAGGATCTTCATAAACATAGCTATTGATTCCCATCAATACATTATTGTTCTGGTCCAGGTGATCTTCATAGCTGGAAATTAAGATTTTTCTCACATCTGTGCTAGCTTTCTTTGGTGACTGCAGCAGGCTATCAAAAGGATCCTAAATTTCATGAATAACCAAACTCTGTAGCTGATTCCAAACAGAAAAAAAGTCTCCTTTATCAATCTCCTCATATGACTGCAAATCTTGATATAGGCTTTGTAATGAAAAATCTATTAAACAAGACAATGAAGGAAACTTTTGAATAAGATTATTATCAACATTCTTTTCTGGCACATGGTTAGCTAATGGAGCATAATTTTTATAGCAAACATCATCCAACACACAAGCAATAGGATCATCAAAAACTTGAGAAGACTGCTGCGATGTATCCATTGAAACTGTCTGACATCTTACTGGTTGTTCATCTTTTTCTTGAGAGATATTACGAAGATTCTGCTTTATGAACTGAAATGCTTCAAAACAAAAGGGTACAGAATCCTATTGCATCATTAAATCATGTATTTCAACTTCCACGCCTTCATCTGTAATCTGACCTTCCATTGCGTTTGGTGGCTGCAAATCTAGAGCTAGGGAGAGTTTTGTATCCAAAATGATTTCATCAGTCGTTTTAGAAGAATATTTTTCATCAACAACTTGCTCAAGAATTTCACTATCTGTCTCATCCTCCACATTAACACTGAGAGATTGTTGATTTCCTATAGGCTCCTCATTTGAAAACTTACCATGTAATTTACCCTTCAAAAACTGGAATGATTCAAAACAAAATGGAACAGAATCACCTTGTAGCATTAAATCATATGTGTCAGCTTCCAAGTCCTCATCTGCAACTTGACAACCAATGGCTTTCGGGGGCTGTAAATCTGAGTATGAGAAATCTTGAACAAGGTTTTCATTGCCTTCAAAATGATCCAGATCAAGACTTTTCGACAGTCAATTTCTGATTGCATGGTAGTTATCTCTGATGAACTGAAACGAATCAAAACAAAAAGGAAAATATCCTTCACTTACTTCAAATTCTGCTGCACTTTCTTCATCATTTTCATAGCTGATATGCATCGGTTGATCACTGTACTCAAACTGCTGAAAGTGAACTTCCTCCTTGCACAAACTAGCTGTTGATTTGTCTGCAAGATTAGCTTCTGTTTGGAGAACATAATCATCATCATACTGATCAAACTGAGGCAAACCATCAGTATAAAACACATCATCAAGCATACATGTCATATCAACAGCTCTCTCTTCTTCAAGATGATCTATAAAGCAATCACTATGACAACTGGGATAAGGAACAAAATGTTTTGGATCAGCAACTTGTTCTTCTTCAATCAGCAAGCCATGGGTTTGAACATTATACTCATTCCTTGTGGTTTTATTTTGCATCATCTCTTCTACTGCACTTACCAACATGTCAAGATTTACCTCTAGAGATATCGTTTTCTCCGGATCTACGTTTTTCATCTCTTCTTCCTTCAACCTTGCCCTTTGGATCAGCAAATGAGCCTCTACATTCACTGCACTATTTTGCATCTCGTGAAGTGTTGCAAGATTCCTTTCTCTCAGCTGAAACTCCATTTCTGGATCAAAGGCACCCGAGTAGTGCAAGAGAGCAGATCTAGGAGAAGGTCTTATATCAACTAGCATCGAAAAATATACTTGGTTAAATCTGGCAGAAAACTGTTGTACTGTCTCCCCCGACAGTCTTTTCAGCTAGTTATACTCTTCTATAATCAAGAAAAGGTTATGTCCGATCACCCACCTATTGAGGAAAACTTTGACGAATTGCTGGAAATCTGAGATGCTCGCATCAGGCAAGGCTTTGAACCAACTCTTCACTTGGCCTTGAAAAGAAAGAGCAAAAAGTCTAATACTAACATCTTCTTCATCAACTTCAAAAAGATCTATAAAAGTCTCAACATTCTGCACATGTTGCTCAGCGTTGACATTGTTACATTCACCGTCAAATCTTGGTAGATATAGGTCATAATTTTTAGGGAAAGCATGAAGAACAAAAGGTAAAACAAGAGGTTTATACCTATTTGGGACTACAAAAGGTGTAGGAGTATATACAAGAGCTACGGGATCAGTTTGGTTTTCTTCAGGCTCATCACTCTGAAGAGAGTCATCATAATATGTGGGAAAAGTAAGGAGGCCAGGATCAAAGGGAAACTCAGTATTTACACTTTTTGAATAGGTCGAGTGAAGATTTTGATCACCTTTATCATACAAAAAATTCTAAAAAACTTTCAGGACAGCTTCAAGAACAGCGAAGAAATAGTTTACAAGAAAGAAGACTAGATCATGAATACCATTCCATTTTGGATACATGAACTTTGTGTAAGATCCTTCCATTTTCGCAGAGAAAGAGTTAGTCCTCCAGTGGAGTCTCTACATTGAGTTGGAGTCACCAGGTGAAAGATTTCAGCCTTCTTATGTCTGATCGTTGTCCACCATCAACCATCAGATCTGAACTTGATACATGTACTGGCGCAAGACAATCTACAAGTCAAGTGTCACGTTCACAAGCTAGACCGGAGATTGATTGAAGCAGTGTTTATCTACTTTTGCTAATGCAAAGCAAGAGCATTTCGAAGGCTACCTGGCATAACTTCAGACTCCGTCTGTAGCTTATAAAACAAATAACACCAACAAGAAAACCATTTTCTTCCCTAGTATGGTCACCACTATTTTATGGCCCAAATCCACCTCAGGCTGAAGGAAGGCGGGATTCAGGGTAACACCAAACCACGCTCAGTCTGGTAGCTAGCCCTACCAGAATAGGAGAGGGCTCTCTCCGGGTCAATCTCAGGAAAAATGTATCGATAGGCCTTGAGATGACTGAAATGAGTGCTAATTTTAGGCTAGGTATATTAATCAAGGAGTTTGGAATGATTTTTAAGGGTTTTTTGTTGGAAAAAGGGAAAGGCAATTTTTGGGCTTGGGGATGAGGCCAAATTCTTGCAGAGTTCAAGTTGGGGCAGGGAAGGCAATGACTTTGATGTCTGATATTCAATGAACGGATAGAAAATACTGCTGAGGAGCTGAAGATGGAAAGAAGGTGCAAGGATCCTCTTCAAACTGACAAAAACATATACAACTAAACAAAAGATTAAGGCAGAGCACCAGCAAACTAATGAATTCTACCTTAGTTACTCATTTGTTTAATTTCGGAAGAAAAGAGAAGGGAAATGGCATACATAAAAATTAATGAAACTTAAAAATACATGGAGAAAAACATCATCAAAACTCAAGGCCACAAGGATCCCAAAAAGTGCTGCAAAACTCTGGTCTTTCCTTTGCCAAAAATATGAAATGAATATACAATGAGGTGCCAAACTATTCCCAAAAGTCCAACCCTGAAAAATGTCTCAGAAAATACATGATATAGACCATCCTAACCCCTTCCCATGCCTCCAGGGGTCGATCTGATCCTTCTAGGAGCTGTTTCAACCAATTCTAAACATGGAACTGAAATCTAGGCAGCCAAACAACTTGCCTCTATATGCTACGAAACTGATCCATTCACTTAATTTTCACCTTTTAGTGAATGAATCCTCTAGAACAAGTAAAAATGAGCCAAATTTACATCATAGCCATAAAATTACATCAATATAGATCAATAATTACATCAAAAAGTAAAACTAGTCAAAACTGGGCGAATTTCTGAGCTGAAGAGTCAAAATGAGGCCAAATTTCTCTATGCGCCGCGCCCAAAAACTCAATGCGTTGCGCCACTTTGAGCCTGTTTTTGAGGCACTTCCCGAAGTCCAAATTGAGCTCATGATAGCTCGTTGGAAAGCCCTACCTGTCTACTTTCCAACATAAGTATAATTTCTAGATTGGAATGTCATTTTCCCCTCCAAAACTGCAATCTCCCAAGACTGGTTCCTGCTGGTGCAAAAGGTGGCAGAAAGGCCATTTTCAAGGTGTTTTTGACCCTTTAAACCACCCACAGCTTGATGAAATCTCTCAGCCATTCCTGAGCATGCATAATTTATCATAAAAAACCCAAAAATATCAATTTTCCTCCAAAAGATCTCTCAAACGTAAGCGCGCGCCAAGTGGCGCGACGCGTCGGGCAGAAAAACCTGTTTTGCAACCAAAATTTCAAAAATGACAAAATTTACTCCAAGTTTGCTGAAATTTGGAGTGAATGTCTCCCATCATGTCCCATGCTCATCCAAAGAAGCTTCAGCCAAGATTTGAAGTGGATTAGCCCTTTTCCGACGTTTCAGTGCCCTCCTGGTGCATGCAGTTTCAGTTGTAAAGTCATTGTCTTGTTCAAATGATCTGTCGGTGTCCGTCTCCATGGTGTTTGCAAGGTATATGTCAAGTATATGTTTGGTTTCAAAATAAGGAATTGGTGTTTTTTTTTTAATTCCAAATGTGCCAAAATATGAAGGGATTGTGGTAAAAAAAAGGGACAGTGGGTATAGTGAATTGTGGGAAATAGTACAGTGGTAAAAATGTGATTCAATCAAGTGAGTTTTACAATGTGGGGACAGTTGGGAATTTTTCAAATGTATGGGAGATGGATTAAAGTGAAAGGATTGAGGAATAGGGACAAATGGGAATAATTTATATGAGAGGAAGAGTGATAAGTGATTTGGGATGTTTGGGGAATAAGGGATTGACAACGATAATATGACAATGAAGGAGAAAGGAACCATCGGTGAGGAATGGGATTTGAAATACTTGGCACAAAAATCAAACTTTAACAATAAAACCCAAACCCTAAGAGAGAAATTTTTGATAAGAGGATAGGGTTTATGTTTGGCATTCAAACTCTTATAATTCACTTTCAAACATTACCAAACTCTTTTTAATGGCTCATACAAGATCAATTTAACTTACATGGAGAAATTAGACCGACTGATTTGGAAATTTTTGGAGGCAAATGTGAAAATCTTGGTGTTGGCCCTGTGCGCCGCGTAGGCTGGATGTGCTGCGCCAGTGTAATTTTACACTGGGCAGATTGGCTCTATGCACCACACAGGCCATGTGCGCCGCGCACCGGCCCAATGCGCCGCGCAGCAATTTCACCAACAACTCGGCCTCCAAATCACTAATTTTTCTTTTTTCTTTTTATTTCTCTTGGTTCTTTGATGACTTAAGCGTGTAAATGGATTATTGAAGCACAAGAGTATCTCCTATGGCATGGACTTTGATTCTTCTTTTGAAACAACCTGCTTTTGCAATTTTGCAGACTTTGGCACTTTTCACTTAACTCTATTTTGGGCTCCCACTTGATTCTTTGACTGAATGACGAATCTCCTTTTCTGTTCTGCAGGGATGATTGGCATGGAAATTCAGCAAAGGATGACCAGAGGCTGCATTTGAAGTACTTCATGGCGAAAAAGTTTAAAAATACATATTTATTACAAACAATTAATTTGACGATTTCTTCCTCAAAACAGAGTTTTGAAGAAGAAACATCTTTGAGCATTGTTAATGGTGAAAATCTTGAAATGAAAAGTTATTGAAGACATCCTCATGGCCTGCGGGAATTATTTGACATTCTGAAGACCAAACCCTAGACCTAGTAACTAAAAGACTCTTTTTTGACCACAAGACCATCTATGACTGTAAATGACTGAAATCAACTTTAATGAATTTTGATAAATTTCGACCAACCCAGAAGGTACAAACATGAGGGAAACTTGTGAAGAGACCCTTCCATCAGATAATGGCATGCGCCCTAACGGAATGCAGATGAATGAGCGGAATGAGACACCTAAAAATGAAATGCAACAAAGAGCTTTGATCTCTGACGGAGGGATGTCAAGACCGACTCTAACAGCCCCTTAATCATTAAAAAATTCCTTAAAAAATGAGCATATACCTTGGTTGAATTTGAAGGAAATGAGTTTCCAGAGCCCAGAAATGGGCTCTATTTGAAAAGGTATTATGCCTAGGCTTCGGCCTGGCATTTTGCTTTTGTGTATAGTTATTTTTGTTTTGTACATATCTAGTTTTTTGGTCTTTGATGTGATGGTGATGTTTTTTATCTGCTTTGGCAAGTTGTGTTGAATGTCATCAGTCATTATGGTTTCGCCGATGGTGCTAGTAGACACACCCGGAACTTAGCTTCCGCGACTTGGGTGCTTCATCGTCCATCCGGTCAGTTGTTAGTATCAAGAGGAGTCTGCATTGGTCCTGCTTCCAATAATATAGTAGAATACACTGCAGTTATTTATCTACTCTCAGAGGCAATATCTTTGGGTGTTGATTCGTTGGTAGTTTTCTTGGACTCCCAGTTGGTGGTGTCGCAGTTGAACAATACTTATCGGGTTCGAGATCCATTTTACTCCGGTTGTTTTTTAGGGTAAGTTTTTTACAAAGATCATTTCAATTTTTAACATTCATTCATATTCCTCGAGCAGACAATTGGATGGTAGACTCATTAGCTAATCAAGAAATTGATTGGCATATTAATCATTCAATACATTAAATTTAATCATCAAAAACATCATGCATTTTTATACATTTGTCACATCACATCAAAAATCGTTGTATATATATATCATCAGAGTGTTCAAAAAACTATACAAAATTTGGATCCATAAGTCATACAAAAATTAGGGCTTATGCCCGATCATGTTCAGTATCAAAAATATACAGTCATCTGGTAATCATATCTATTTACTCCTGTGGTCCCTGCCCAAAATTCGCGTTCCTATAGAACACGATTGCAGTAGTGACTCGTCGGAATAATTGCACCCAGTCATGTGGTACGCCCACTATCCGTCTCTGGATGGCTTCAGGTAGATCTTCCACTGCAGCCATAGGCACTTGGCGAGTTAACCCCTCCAAGTTCCTCTGTACAGCATGGAGGGTCCTGGCTGGGTCTACAGTATTTGCCTCGCCTCTGCGGCGCTTATACCATGGGTAGCCCTCAGGACGGATTGGTCCAACATCTGTATCATGGTCATCATAATATTGTAAGTCATTTTGAATCCAATCAAGAACATGTTTCGTTTTTTCACATATATTGAAAAATCCAAAAAATCATATAATTAAAAATTGCAATCTTACCGATTGTGCCCCATGCCGCGCCAGGTGGAAGGACAAGGTCTGGATCACCGCAGAAATCCATCCCGGCATAGGGGTAGTCCTCCACTGCTATGACTTGTTCCGCCCTGGAAGAACTCGTCATCCCAAGTGGTTCGGGTAACTTCACTTCCCCCCAGTCTCTTCATCAGGTTAGCCCATCGGGCAATTCTTGGGTCTCTTGGGCTATGGATTGAGGAGATCACTCTAGGTCGAAGACCAGTAATCTTCTCAAAGAAGAATGTCATCAAGATGTTCCCATATCTGAAATTTTTTGTTTTTTCTTTTCGGATGGAGGTCAGTTGTTGCTTCATGTTCATTAGTAGAGCTGTGCACCAATCATATAGGTGAAATAGGCACTATACTGCTATGCTCATCTGCGTCCTGGATGCCTGATGCAAGGAAGCAGATCCTGCTACCCTGCCAATGGTAAATAGGAGAATTTTCATGTGTAGCTCTCTTAAATCTTTTATAGAAATTTGAGTCCCTATTTTCTTGGACCCCTCTACACAGTAGACATGGACATATTCATCCACCGTAAGCCCTCCCAAAGGCTTACCATGCAAATCTACCAGGTCTCCCCTCCGGGAGAGTCCAATAATGAAGTAGATGTCTTCTACCTCTATGTGTATGGGAATTTGATCTATTATGAAGCAATATTCCTCCGGTTCCCAATAATTTACTAGCATTTCAAGTAACCGAACATTACTCTTCATATTTGGCATTTTGAAAAAATTGAGCAATCCACAATTTTGGAGGACATTGAGCGACTGTTGATCTTGCATTACTTCATTATCAATTGCGCTGTGCTCACGTTCCCTCCAAGATATGGTCATCCTGAAAAAAATCATTAATTTTTTCATTAGAAACATTTTTTTTACATTTCGGGTTGCGCATACGCGACTTACTCTATACACAGTCGCGTATATACGCAGCTTGGTCCATATGAAACCGCGTATGTGCAGAGCCATAAATTAAAACAAATAATTCTACGGTGAAATTTCCAAATTTTAACACTATGAATGGACAAAATTGCTGACAATGATGGATTAAGAGCTTACCTGACGAGTTTGGCGAAGTTTGACCACCGATTTCTCCTGTTTTGACGAAAGAAGCTTTTTCTCCAGAGCTCTTTTTCCCAAATCAGCAAGTAACAATGAACCAAATGTGAGGTAACATGTGTATTTATGCCCAGAATTTGAAAATTTTTTGCAAAATTTTGTTATGCTTATTTTTTCAGTCTATTTTAAGCTGCATAACCCGGATGCTTGGAAGTGCCCAGATTGGTATATTTTTAGGTACATTTTCATGAAGTTGAGATTTTTCCAGTTTTTGATCCATGACTGCTGACCCGTCATGGCAGGTATATGAACTTCACTAGCATATAGGTTAGGGAATCCATTTTTCCATTGCATTTTGCATACTAGCCTCTATTTTGATCACTTGCCCTAGGGTTGATCCCATCAGGTCATGAGTATTTCACCCATTTCACTCGCCGATTATTTAATCATGACTTGGTGGTAGAGCCTTCCTTTACATGGGCTTCCTAGTTAGTTCCTCGCTATCGCTTGTTTCCCATGCTGCGTTTTATGTAGGCTCGGGAGTCCTCTTTAGTCCCGCCATGACTTATGTGTTGAAGCTTCATTCTTCTTCTTCTTCACTATCATTTTTTCTGGCTATTACCCTAGAGGCTCCCTGGTGTTGTTGAGTTGTATTATTGCATTGCATACTGGCTACTTGTTTATCCTGGCCTTTAGTCGGCTTCATTTGGACTCGATGTTTAAGCCATATTTTGACATTGACTGTCTGTACAAGTTAACCATTGCATGCACTTAGCTATCACGACTTGACACCCTTTTTACCCATCGATGGAACATTCCTTTGAGTATCGCTTACCAGTTTTCGCCACCTTGCATTGAGCATAGGATAGTTCCTATCCCAGGAACTAGTGCATCTGTTTCTTTATACTCGTTCTATCCATTGTACCATAGCATTATTTTATTCTTTTTTAGGCTTATTATATGAAAAAGACAAAAAAATCAAATATAACAAAAAGAGCGGGAACGGGATGTTACTTCGTAATTTGATGGCAGTACAGTGTCAGTTTTTCGCCCTTGAACAAAGCACATACACTTATATATTTCCTTCATTTGGGATGGTTTTAGTTTTGACCTAGGTTCATCTTTTGCCTTGTTTCACTGGTCAGTCCTCCCCCGGTTGGTTATCTCTTCCAATCATATGGAGAGTTTGTTTTTGCCTCTTGCATAAAAAACTTATACAGTGTCATTTTTTTTTACTGCCATGGTCATCACGAGTCATGCTTTTGTTCAAGGGAAGTCTAACCAGAGTCAGCCATTCTGCGGTGTCTCTTGACTCATTATTTAGTCGGCCTTCTCGGTCTTGTTAGTATCTTGTTCTATCACATCAGATTTTTTTGGTCTTTTGCTCGTGCTGGTTTGAGAAGGTCTCCATTGAATTCTTGCTGGCGGGTTTGTCTCTTATCGACTACGAAATATTGCTCTGAGAGTAAACCTAGAGCCACACCCTGGCCCTATTTCCATCATTGATAGGTGACCTTGTGCTCAGCATTCGATCATCATTATGGGTCTTTTACTGAGTGGTTTCCCTTGTGTTCGACGTCAGCATACATTATCACACTTGGGATTCGTGCAGTACCTTGATTTCCATTTGACCCTATCGGTGGATATCTCACCTCTGTGTCAGCTTTCATTATTGGTTGGTTCAGAGGGTTTCTTCCATGCGCTAGCTTCATCTTGTGCATGTCGGAAACGTACTTCAGTTTGGTTCTATCACTCTGCTTCGTCCGATTCCTTCCAAATCTTGGCCTGCAGGTTACACTCGCGCTGGACTGATGTGGGATGCCTTAATGCCTTCCTTCCAGCAGATCTTTTCCCATCGACTCTGAATCATTACTCTGGGAATAAGGTCTAGAGTCTTTTGTCAGTACCTTAGGGTTTGTAATCATCAGTGGCAGACTCTTCGCTATCGACAGTGGGGATTCATCATTGCCTCCTGATTGGTATATTCTTCGAAGTGTTCAACTTAAACTCATTCATTCGCACTTGTTAGATTGTACTGGGGCACCTTGACACTCATTTTCATTATTGGTGGGTTGTCTTGTGTTGGTTAACGATATACATTATTGACCGGTAATCCAACGATTTCTCACATGGTCGACTTCAGCTCATTTATTCCCATTGTGTATAATTGTGCCATCGAGATCGGTGAAGACCTCGGGTTTCATTAGCATCTTTCGGTTCACTTTTGATAGTTCATTCAGTTTCTGCCAGTGATGTCGTACACCCTTATATGTTGCAGTACCAGTACAGCAGCTTCCTATATGTTGGCTCCCGAGTTGCGTGATTGTACCATGTGTTCCACCCCTTATGATTTGGTACCTGGAGATTTAGTTACTTTTGTGATCAGACATCCATTTTCAGTATTATTGATCAGTTTGATATATGTGATACTTGAACATTGATTCCGACTTGTACTTCCGGGCCATGCTCAGATGATTCATTGTGTACTTTCAGCTCAACTATACTTGTATACATTCTGGATCTATTTTGTACTTTCTATATGGATATATTTTTGACTAAGCATGGGTATGCCCGCCTCAGACATGAGCTGACTCTCTGTTTTCTTTCATTGGTTTTTGGCAGGCTAAAATATGGTGAAGTCCTCTCTTGTCCTCGCGAAGTTCTTTCTATGCACATAATACATTTCGACCATCATGTACCCCTTCTGACCTCATATATTAGGGGGCATCTGTTATAGCATCATTTTTCACCCTCATGTGATTCATGATTGTCTCTTTGGCCTTGGGCACCCATTCCTACAGACTTGAATAAAAGTTCATAAAAAACAGTGTTTAAAATCCCATACGCGGGTATGCCCAGACTTTTCCACGTGTATACGCGAGTCCATATATACTTTTCCGTGTATGCCATTAAAATCATTAAAAAATATATAAAATCCCTATTTTCGAGGCTGGGTTGATGGTTACTCCTGTAGTTCAACCACCCCAGCACGTGGCCAACTGTTTCCAACAGATTGAAACTACTTTGAGGGAGTATAAAATCCCCTCACATGCATGGCCTAAGGGAGAGAGAGAAATTTATAGACATTATACTCTGTTGGAGCCCCAATTCAAGTCTGATTTCCCGTGCCTCCTGCACTTCCCAGATTTTTACAGGAAACCCTTGTTTCCTGGAGATGTTCATTTGCTTATATGTCATCTCGTGTGCACAAGTCTTGAAAGTATCCTAGCGAGGCAAGGGCGGGACGGATCCGGACGACGGTCTGTTCGAAGATCGTGGAAGGATTCAGGTGATCTCTCCACCTTACTATTATTGTACATGTTGTTCGTAATGAAGAAGAACCATCTTGTCCCCGAATTCACGTGTTAATATCTGCTTGCATATGTGAAAAGATTATTAATTAAGCATTTATTATTGTTTATATGATGTTTCACATGGATTACACTGACATTTAGGATATATATGCTGTACAACTAGATTTCTATGCATGTTCCTTTGTGATTTTCAGGTTGAAGAGGAAGAAGGGTTGCTGGGGGTTTGGACCCCGCGGGATCTACATCAAACGTAGGACCTACGGGTGA
The DNA here is from genome assembly GCA_034641835.2 of Pinus albicaulis. Taxonomy (NCBI): domain Eukaryota; kingdom Viridiplantae; phylum Streptophyta; class Pinopsida; order Pinales; family Pinaceae; genus Pinus; species Pinus albicaulis. The sequence continues at coordinate 300,049,048 of CM076569.1, forward strand.
GTTCTACTATCGATGTTATCTAGTTTTCAGTGTACAACTGTGGTTGTGTGAGTCCTTCTTGAATAGCGTGCCCTGATCTGTGGAGGTTTTGACCCAAAAACCTCTAGGGAGTTATTTCCTGAAACAATAAGTGGCCAAGCCAATAAAGTAGCTGATGCTTTGAGTAGGAGGCACATGCTTGTTCAAGAAACAAATTTTGAAGTTGTAGGATTTGATTTTCTCAAAGAATTTTATAAGACAGATCCAATTTTAAAGAAGCATTTGAGGCATGTAGTAACCCTGTTTTAATAGATAGAAGCTAGTGGCTAGATTATTTCCTGCAGGAGCACTTGTTATTCAGAAGAAGCCAACTGTGTGTACCAAAATGTTCCATGAGAGAAAATTTGATCAAAAAGAAGCATAGTGGTAGACTTGTTGGACACTTTGGTACTGATAAGACTTATGAGCAGCTGATTCACTTCTATTACTGGCCTAAGATGAGAGCAGAAGTTGATAAGTTTGTGAAGAATTGCAAAATCTGTGAATATGCCAAACGAAGGAGCCAAAATGCAAGATTGTACACTCCCTTGCCTATTCCAGACAGGCCTTGGGACATGGTGAGTATGGATTTTGTTCTAGGATTTCCCAAGACTCAGAGAAGGAATGATGCAGTCTTTGTTGTAGTGGACAAATTCTCCAAAATGGCACATTTTATTCCATGCTATAAAACTAGTGATGCCACCCATGTTGCTAACTTGTTTTTCAAAGAAGTTGTTAGATTGCATGGGTTGCCCAAGAGTATTGTTTCAGACAGAGACACCAGATTTGTGGGTCACTTTTGGAGGACATTGTGGAAGAAACTTGGTACCAAATTGAGTTTCAGCTCAGCTTATCATCCTCATAGTGATGGACAAACTGAGGTAGTAAATAGGAGTCTAGGAAATTTGTTGAGAAGTCTTGCAGGAGAGCATCCCAAGCAGTGGGACCATATTTTTCCCTAGGCAGAATATGCATATAATGACTCACCAAACAGGAGTATAGGGTAGAGTCCATTCCACATTGTTTATGGAATGCACCCTAGAGGAAAATCAGAGTTAAGAAATCTGGGAAAGGCAGAGCTAAGGAGTGCAGATGGTGAGGAATTTGCTTCAGAAATCCAGGCCATACATGAACAAGTGAAACAACAACTACAAGGCAGCAGCATCAGATACAAGCGCAGAGCAGAATTGAGTAGAAAAGAAGTTCATTTTGAAGTGGGAGATTTGGTTTTGGCACATCTGAGAAAGGAGAGGTTCCTGAAGAAGCAGTATAACAAACTGAAGTTCAAAAATATTGGGCCATGCAAGATACTTAGAAAGTTTTCTGCAAATTATTATGAGATTGAATTACCTCTTGATGTTGCAATATCTCCCATTTTTAATGTTTCAGATTTGTACAAGTATGAAGATGATGGTGTAGAAGAAAGAGCAGCAGACAAGGGACGGATTGAGTGGAAAGAGCAGCTACCTCCAGCACAACCATTGCAACCAGAGAAGATATTGGACAAGAGGGTGTTCAAAAGGACCAGAGGACAAGAGTACTTTCAGTACTTAATCAAATGGAAGGACAAACCAGAGGAAGATGCCACTTGGATGACTGAAGGAATGTTGCAGAAGATAGGCAGATCAGTGGAAGAGCTCATGGACAGGAGCCCATGAAAAATATTTCCCTCAGGAGTTTGATGCAGGGGAATTAGACACTAGCCAGCAATGTAGGAGGTTTTTCCACATGTTGTGGCTAGTAGGGGTCGAAAATATTTGAATTGTAACAGCTAGGTGTCAATACCTCAGCTAACTATATCATTTAGATCAGTTAGAGTCGTAGAAGTCGAATAGTTCAGTTAGTCTATCTGTCATATTTCAGTTAGTTGAATTATTTTAATTAGGCTGTTGATTTTCTAAAATGGTCCTCACAGAGGAACCGAACAGACAAATGTTCATGTATATAAATGTAATCCCTCGGATGTATATAGAAAAGCCGAGGAGAAGGAAGAAAAGGAGAAAGAGATTCTGCAATAAAATCTGTGTATTGAATAATCGCTTCCAGTTAAGTGAATTTATTTTTCCATCGGCTATCCATCTGTCTTAAATTGTTATTTGAGAGGAATTTGTTTAAGTTGTGAGGCGATTGGACACTGTCTTGTTGAATTGAGTCATTGTACACTCGTTGTATCTCTATGATCGTTGTTTCCTTGAATTACTTGAATAATTGGAAACCCCAACCACAGACGAAGAGTGAGTGTGAAATCGTGGTCGTGGAGCTCTGTTTAATGATAATAGTAAGTTGAATTGATAAAGACCCCGCCTAATAAGAAGAGGAACTGTCCCGCTGTTGATTGAGTCCTGAACCATATCTAGGCCGAGTTAACTAAATCCAAGGGATAGCGCAACCCCGGACAAACCTTGGTAAATCACTATACAAAACCACTAGTGGATTTGCAACCCCGGATTTCCCGTATCGCACCACTTTTGTGGAGTAAGCAGTATTTCCTGAACACGAGCGATTCCATAGGGTAAGCGACACGTGGAGAGGTGGACCCTTGGAAAACCACCATTCAAAGCGCGCCATCGCACGTTATCGTTCGACCAGGGGAGCCGAGCGATATTTTTGAGAGCCGTTGATTTGGGAAGGGGCCATAGGATGGTGTTTGTTGGATAAATATGCGTGGAAGATAACTGGTACAGGGCGTGCGTCCGATTGGGCCATCAATCATAGAGGTGGGGCCCGGAGCCACGATTTATTATAAGTTGTTTGTTTAAAAGGCGTGGAGTATTAATATAAATTCCGAAAGAGTTAAACATTTGTTATAAGGTTCGGAGATATAAATAAAATTGCAAAGGTTTTGGATAACTTTTATTTATCAAATTCCACGAATTTGATAAATAAATTTCCAAGGAAAATATAAGTAGACCACGTGGAGTCAAAGAACGAGGTTTGACAAGGAGAACGCTGACAGGACCACGGCTACAGTGACCATCTCTCCTTAGAGGAGTCCAAATTCAGTTTTTTTGCGTCAAAAAGGTTTTTACTAAAAGAACTCTGATGCAAAACTTAGAAAGAAGGTGCCATGATATGCAGGAAGAAATCAATGCTTTTACAAAAATATTTGATATTTTGCAGAATAAATGGTTGCCAAGTCCTTTAGTTACTCATGATAAACTAATGAGTCATCAAAGCTATTTTGATAAATTGAATAAGTATGTAGACAACCAGGTAAGTCCATCGACAAGTTCATCAGTAGCAAAAGTGTTGCCTACAGGCAAAATTCTTTATGATAGTCTAGAAAACTTGTTTTATCTCGAACATGAGGTAAAGCACTTATTTCCAATTCAGCCTACCTTTTTCAGATACACAGAAACTTATGAGACCCTGAGAAAGCTTCAAAGAACCAGAATACTAGAAGCAAAATGGTGGGAAGACATGTTGGACATTTTGTAAAAATATCCTTGGATGAATTTTGGTTATTTACTACAGTAAGTAATGGTAAAAAGGATAAACAAAGATCAAACAGGTCAAAGTTTATCAATTCAGGTAAAGAGTATCAGTAAAAATAGGGTTGCCAGCACAAAGTTACCAAAGAAGACAGCAGCAAGCCAAATCATAGGGCCTGCTTCCAGCACACTCACAAAAATAGGAACAACAAAACATCAGTTTACCTTTTCTCCTATCTATGAGACTATATGTCTCTATTTTCTTGTAATTTATTCATGAGTCATCCTAAAATATATCTCACTCTGTTAGGAAATATTTTTTGGTAATTTTTTGTAGAAATACTCCCTCAATTAGAGTATTGATGGGGGGTGGATTCTTAGACTTTGTTGTAATACTGATTATTTTGGAATAAAGTGTTGTTGGACAAATTTTGTATGGCTAGTTGGATAAAGAATTGATGCAAAGGACTTTTCACAGGATTCTTGAGTCAGATACCGGATCAATAAGTCTTCTATCTCTTATGTTTTAATGTTTTTCTTGTTTATTCTATCATCTATGTTTCATATCTGAATGATAAACGAAAAAGAATAATTCAGAAAGTGCTTGAGTGCAATCTGTTTTCAATCATTGTTATTCTTAATGTTTTCCTTTGAACTAGTATGAACAGTGAATTCTTAATTGCTCCTGTTTCCTAGTTTATTCATTCTGATTATTTGGTAAAGAATTCTTAATTGCCCTTTATTAATAATCATTCAAGTTCCCTCTTTTGAAAAGGTTTAAGGATTCTTAAATTCCCTTCACCCATTTTGAGTCCATTCCATTTATTTTAAATCTTTATTTGTTCCCTATTTGACTACCTTGCCCTATGAAACCCTTCGTTAAGAAACTAAATCCAGTTAAGCCATCTTCTTTGACTCCATTAGCCCAATGGCCTAAACTACTCAGTCATACCCCTCTGTTATTGAATTCCACCACCCAAACACAATCAAAATCCCTAAACTTTCATAACTAGCCTAATATCTTTCAAAACAAAGCTAAAACTTAAAGAGAGAGCCCTCTCTGGGTACAGATTGGCTAGATTATGTACCTAACAGTTGGTTTGTGGTTACCTCGTACCCCTTTCCTCTTCCCAGCAACTTCAAGGAAAATCTGAGTGATAACAGGCAGGATCGCAAAGACAGAAGGAGGAGGGAGAAAGAAGCTAACAGAAAAGGAGAAGGCAAAAAGGTGAAGGGAAGGGTTTGTTGAGCAATGACACCATCCCCTCAATGCAGAGTTACATAGTTCAGGGAGGGACTACACATAGCAGATACAGTGGATGATGCAGAGAGTGTATGAGGTCACCCTGAGATTCAGGAATACTTCCGGTGTGTCCGAAAAATTCATGCAACGCGTATGCTAAAATTACTTTTCTCACCAAGACTTTTGTAAAATATATTTTCATTGTTGAAGATAAATACAAACCCTCATCTATTGCACCGGTTTTCCCACATTAGTTTTTTCCAGGGACAATTTTCCAAAAATAATTGTGTTCATATGGTTGTTTCTATTGTGTTAATTGTGTAATTTATGTTCTTCTGATTTTGGTTAGAGTGAAGTACTACATCTGTTTTTATTTCAAAATTTATTGAAGCATCTATAAATAACTTATCTAATAAGTAGGAGAAATAAATCAATCACTACAATAATAATATTCAGGTCTGAAAATTTCACAAGAACCTGTTTCCCACTAGATATTGCCAGAACTTAGCTAGTGCATGGATGATGGACAACATCTCCTTACCTTAAATGGGTTATAGCCTCTCATGCGGCAATATCTTCCGACTCTCAAAATCTATGGGGTGGTCCCACTACATCAGTGTTGGTTGATAACAGGTGCCTTTTTAAACTCCTAATTATCCTCACATTAATTATCAATCTGGGTAATTCTTTCTATTTCAAGAGTGTACACAGTATGTGGCTGCTATTTACATTAGAGAGTAATGTTTCACAAATTACAGTATATATATTTTAATACAAGATTAAATGGATGCAACAAGTACATTCTAATTGCAATTAAATGAAAACTCAATCCTCTAATGAAATAAAATCCTACAAAAATTTACATAACAGCAATATGCGATTCAAATAATAGCAATATCAGTTGAGAGTACAGTACTGATAACTCTTCTCATTGAAACTGATTAAATCTAAATCAAATTCATTCTTCAATAAAACAACAATGTTATTAATATGAGAGCCTAACAGCGGTAGTTAATACTTGTTACAATTGATCACATTGGGCAGAACAATTATCTAAGCAACTCAATCCGAAAGCGGGAGTAAGCTAAATAAATAACAATATTGTAAATTATATAAAACAGAGCTATTCGATTAACACGGGAAAATAATGAACAACAAGGAGATAAAATCACAGAAAGCAATAATACTATCAAACCATCACACTTGCGATAATTGGAAATGTATAACACAAATGAAGCAGTGAATTCCACCGGAAGTCGGGCCCTTAGCCACTAGCATGCACTGCTAGATTACTTCAGATGATGTGAATGAAAACAAAAACTTCATTTAATCATCAAAATTGATTCACATTACAATGTAATTTCATTCTTCAACTATATGGTTTGCAATTAAGCTCACAATTTGGAAAAAAAACTGGTGTCCCCATCTTCTTACAATCGTTTCCTTTTATAGTCAGAAAGGGTAAAAATTAAATGGTAAATGTGATCCCTCAGGATCAGGAGATCTTGAGGGATTCGCAACCAATTTCCATCTTTTATACATCTTCCTCTATTTTGCGTTGATCTCATTGATTCGTTCTTAGCCTTCTCTGCAACCGATTCATTCCTTTCTTTGCTTCTCGGATTTGGCTGTGCCAATAGCAAGGAACATCAATCCTTCCTTGTCCATTTTCCTACATGAATAAGGGTAAACGTTAGTCAAATCAAAACTACAATTATTTCTCATTTCTCACCATAGTTCCTTAATATATTAGCACATTAAGACATGAAAAAGATAAGAATTCAGGATCAAAAAAATGAACTTACTAGCAAATACATACCCATTTCACAACCCAACAATCAGTATTGTGCCTACTCCCTCCCATGAAGCATCGCACTCCAACAAAAATGGTTGCATGAAGTGAGGTAGAACAATCACTGAAAAACTGCTCATCACCTCCTTGAGCCTGTCAAAAGCCCTCTGCGCAGTCTCGGTCCAACTGAAATCCCCCTTTTGGTGATATCCGTGAGGGGTGCTACAAGCTGCAAAAATCCCTTGACAAACTTTCTGTAGTAGGTACAAATACCCACAAACCCCCGAAGTTCCATCACATTCTTAGGCTCTAGACAATCCCGGATAGCCCTAATCTTCTCCTTGTGGACACTCACTCCATCCACCCCAATGAGATGCCCCAAATAAAGCATCTCTGTGAAGCCAAAATCGCACTTGGACATCTTGGCGTAGAACTGTTGCTCCTCCAGGATACGCAGTAGTGTCTCTATATGTTGTATGTGATCCTCCCATGTGCGGTTGTATATCATAATATCGTTAAAGAACACTAGCACAAACTTCCTCAGTTGACCATGGAAGATGTGGTTCATGTAATACTGGAAAGTAGCTGGAGCATTGGTCAGCCCGAAGGGCATCACCAAGAACTCAAAGTGGTCGTAGTGACATCAAAATGCAGTCTTGGGGACATCCTTGTCCCTCACCAAAATCTGATGGTACCCCAACCTTAGATCAATCATGGAGAAGAATATCGCTCCTCTCAGCTCATCCATTAACTCATCAATCCTAGGGATTGGGTAACGGTTATTCATAATTTTCTTGTTCAGGTCCCTGTAGTCTATGCACGTCTAGAGCATCCCATCCTTCTTCTTCACCAAAACAACTGGAGAAGTGAAAGGACTTGTGTTGGGATTTATTTTCCCCAATTCCAAGAGCTCATGGATAGCTCTCTCAATCTCATCCCTATAGGACTTGGGATGCTTGTAGGGGGTGGTGATCATGGCCTAAATGTCGGGCTCCAACTCGATAGTGTGCTCAAATCCCCTGTCATGTGGCTGCCTTGGTGGATATCAAGGTACGTGAGCTAGCCTGAAACACCTCCATCCGAGATCCTCAACTCAACTGCGCACTCTATGTCTCCCCACCAAAAAGCTGCCTCCATCCTATGTGCAGAAATTGTCTTAGGGGGATATGTATGCATGCCCCTGAGAATCACATGTTTCCCACTCTTCTTATCCACAAAATCCATCTCTAGTGTCTACCAATCAGAAGTGACTCTACCAAGGGTGATGAGCCACTGAACCCCCAACACCATGTTGGTGTCTAGAATATCAACCACAAAAAAATTGTTTGTCAATGAGTATGTTCCCATGGTAACTGTCAACTTTGGGACATAACGCATGCACTCCATGGTCCTGGCCCCTAGAACTAGTACATAAAACCCATCAAATATCTCTATATTTATTCCCCTTCTCTACACTATCTATGCGTCATTGAAGTTGTGCATATCCCCACTATCGACTAGCACTGAGAAATGTTGACCCTAAATTGTCCCCTGGACCCTCAGCATTAGGTACTTGGGTAGCCCGCACAAAGATGCAAGGACCCCTCCGGTAGGTGTAAACGCTGATCCTCCTACTGCCGGAGGAGGTGGTGGTGGAGGGTTCTCCCCTGCTGCTCCTGTGTTGGTATCTCCTCCCATATCAAAGAAGGTCTCCTCTTCTTACTCACTGTTGGAGAAAACCTCAATGTAGTGTGCCTTCCCTCCGGCACACCTATGACCCAGTCACCACATTTCTTCATAGGTGAAGCAAAGCTTCTTCTACCTCGAATCCCTCTAGGTCTCATCATCCAATGGCCCTCGGCCCTAGTTCCCTCTAGGGGGTGGAGCTCGGCGTGTCCCTCCCTCTCTGCTAGAAAGTCGGTCTGTTAGGTATGGGGGCTCTTTTCCTAGAAATCCTTGGTCCTCCCAACTGCGTCCTGCAACATAGTCGGCTGAGTAGACCTCACTAGCCCATGCAAAGGATCTTCCAAACCATCTATGAACATGTAAATCCTCCTTGGTTCTGAAAAATATGGAACCATCACCAAGAGTCTCACAAATTCTAAAATGTAGGTCTTCGGGTTTCCTAATTGTTTGAGCTTGGTTAGCTCCACGAAATGCTCCTCTGGATCCTTTCGATCAAATATCTCCAACACCCTCCTAGTAAAATCATCATACGTTGTCACCCCTGAGTGACCCAGCATGTTTATCCCATAAAACCACTAGTCATGGGCTTCTCACTCTAGGTCCAGCGCAACCAACTTGATGGCCTCTACCTCTGTCATCTGGTTAAGATAGAAATAGATGTCCAACTTCATCACCTAAGCTTTGGATGAAAATTTTGATGACCCATAAAAAGTTGGCAGAAAAATTCTACCCATGGTATGTTTCAGATCATTGGCATGCATGTAACCTCCTCCTCTAGTTTTTCCCCTGGGTCTATTGTTGTTCTTCAGCTGACAAAACTCATTGAAGGTGAGAGCACCTCCAAACTCTAGCCCATAGGACTGGTACTCCGTGAAATAATATCCCTAGTGAGCCACCTCTAGCTCTTGCGTACCTCCTTCTCTTGCACTTGAAGCTAGAAACGTGGGGATGGTAGAGCATGTTGGAGTGCGTGGCACCACCTGCTGCACAATGTTAGGATCGAGTGGATAATGTGAAGTGCCGGATCCTTCCTCGTTCTATAATTCCCCTTGAATCCCCTTCTGCTTATTGTCTCTGTCAATATTCTTCCCCATCTCCTCAATCCTCTTAGTGAGGTCTTGTACTGATTTCTGAAGGATTTGAGCAAACTCCCTCCCCTCGTCTCTTTCCTCTTCCATAGGTGCATTTCCTCTTTCTTCTACCACCAGAATGTTTCCAACCTAGTCGAGTGTAATCTCAATCCTCCTTTTTCTACTTCTGAATCTTTGCCTCCAGTATGTGATGTTTGGCATATCCTCCAGTGTCATAGATTGTGTGCTCCACAAGATGATCCAAGTCTATGAGCTCTGATACCATTGTAATATCCCCAAATGGGGTTTAACAGTAATAAAATAACAAATAGGAAATAAACTACAGCAAATGTAAAAATATCATCAAGACACAAGAAATGAAGCCAAAACCAATTGAGCCATTTTATTATTTTTTTTCGGAGGAGTACAATAGAGATGCTCAAAAATATGACACATGGGCCTTCACTAGAAAAGCTAAATAATAGCTCTAAATCTAGAAAAAAAATTGCTAGAATATGCTTTTCATGGCCCCCTCTCCACGCTGCCAGAGTTGGAACTGCTACTGCTGGCTAGAATCAGACTATGATTTGGGCTTGCTCCCATGCTCAGAAAATTCTGGTCTTTTAACCCCAGGTAGACCCATAAAAACTGACGAAGGGTTTCCAAAAATACCAACTCCGAAAAATGGCCCCCTTGGGCTTGGCACATTTCTCTACTAGGTAAATCAGTCTCTTGGCTGGAACTGCTGGAAAGTGTCTCCAAAACTTTGCCCAAATTCCTAGCAGGAGGTGGCTAGTCTCCCCTCCAAATCCTCCTGTTGAAACTGCACTGCTCCTCCAATTCCTGATAATTCCTCTCTACTGTATTGTGCAATCACTACGCATTTTGGACTTCCTCTGTATTGTCCTGAAGGTATTATGTATGGCTATGATGTTTCTCTGTAGGCTCTTCACAAAAATGGATGGTTCTCCTCTCCTGAGCGGGCACTCGAAGTCCCCTGAGGTAGAGGTTGATATCTCTGCTTGGAAATATTTGTGCTAAATAGAACTACAAACTTGGCTAAACAGTTCAAGCGTTCTGTAGTCAGTCAAGACATAAAATAAAATAGATGAATGAATTATGAATGAGTTGTTCTCATTCCCTTTTTTCAAAACTGGGCCTCCAACTTCCCCTTGGACCCACAAGGACTATGATGCCACTCGTCCAGCCTATCACTATGCTGCCCCTCCTCCAACCTACCACTACGCTATCCACTGTGTTGCCTCTCTCGCGTAGCCACCTAGGAGCTACCTCCATATGGTGGGTGGCCACATTGACCTCTCTTCAGCCGCAATATTTTCCTTTAGAGACTATAGGGAAGCACTTTAGTTTCTTAATTTAATTTTTGGGTCCCCTTACCCAATTTACTTCTGCTTAACGTAAAGAAACTAAAAATTAGTCAAAAATTAATATTCCCAATTATTTGACTGCTAATTGGGGATATCACAACAAGACATTTATAGGCCCCTAGGAAACCTTTTGGTATTTGTACTTTGTACCACTCTATTGGAAAATTGATGAAAATCTAATAGAAGAAGAAGAATTTGGATGGGTTTCCCCCTTGTGGGGTTTAGCCCTGGTCTCTGACCTAAATCATGGTGTCCCTTGTGCATGTTTTTCTTTTGTTGTTCCTTTTACTATTATGTTGTGTTATTGACGATTTTTGTTCTTTCTACATAGTTTCATATGATGAAATAATGTTATAATGTTGTGGGGTGAATTCAATATGTTAATGATGTAATGCAATTATCAAAGCAAATAACAATGAAGCCCTAAGAAAAATTAACACACATCTCATATTTTATTTCCTTCCCATGGAGATGAGGGATACTATGGTATTTGAGCCCCTCAAGAATGATCCTCCTTGCCTTGGTGTCATTATTGTTATGTTGGATCAACTGTTGAGCATCTTGAGGTGGATTTATTTGATTTGACACAAATTCTAGCACCCCATTATCATCCAACACAACTGAGGTATTCTCCTTCCAAGTGTATAAGTTTGAGGCTCCCTCTAAAATGTGATTTGACCTTATTCCTAGGAAGGCCATAATGTTATTCAAATAACTTCTCTTCAAACTCTAGTGCAAGCCTTATGCTTGATCTGCGTTGTTCACTAACTAGTCAATCTGGTGCTGGTATTTATACTGATCTATGCTCTGATACCATGTAAAATTTCCATGAAACTATGCAAATACTTATATGAATTACTGAAAACAAGGAAACTGAAAACTGAAACCAAATTTACCTCCACCAAGATACAAATTTTCTTAACAATTTATAAGCGGTAGAATAAAACACCATAGATAAAAACACAATCACACAAATTGATAGGTTTGTTTACTCAGGAAACCCAACAGGGAAAACCTGCTTATTTGGTTATGGTATTTATTGATTGTTCTTGAGTAATTGGATCTATTACAAGGAAAATTTTCTATTTGAGAAAGTGTTTTTCTTCTTCTCACTAATCACAACTAATCCAATTGATCTTAGCCTTCCTTTATCATTGCTTTATCTCAACCCTCTAGCTCCCAATTGTTCCCCTATTGAATACTTGAATTTCCCTTGCAATTCCTTATCCCAGCTCCTATTCTATTACGCACTTGGTAGCCCTATTTCCTTGCACAAATGCCCTATTTCCTAGCGCAAGTGCTCATATTTCCTTGTACACTTTTTCCCTCCTATTTATTAGGACACAAGCTCCTCAAAACTATGCACAATATCCTAGGACCCAAATCATTGTGCACTTGTGATCCCCTATTTCTTAGGACACAATCTCTCTCTACTCTCCACAATCAAGGATGATCTCACAAACTCGTGAACTGTCTTTTCTCACAAACCTTGTGTACAGAACTTATGATTTCTTGTGCCTTCATCCTCCTATTTATAGAACCAATTCGAGCATGCAAGGGGCCTAGCTCAATTTAGAAACTCAAGTTTTGATTGATGAGTTAACTAAGAGTCCAACTGATTCTCTCTCCAATCAACACTTGGAGTATTAAATCGGTCTCCATTCAATCAATATTGAAGACTAACTCACACTAGCTAAAATTGAAATTTACACCTCATTCTATAGTCAAACTAATGAAGACTCCTCTTAACTGAAGATCCAACTCTATGCATGCCATATTGATGATTATTCCAGTAAAATGGAAATAAAATCATCCTAACTAAAGGCTAACTTATGAGCTCGCACTCAGACTGAGAGAGAAAAATCTAGGCCTTCACTCGCTAAGGCACAAGCCAAAAGTCCTTTACTTGCTACATTTTCAACAAAGGAAAGGAACTAAATTCTGATGATAGGTATTTTGATATTGATGAAAGAATTGGAGGGGTTGTGAGAGAGAGGAAAGAGAACAAATAAAATCAAAGAAAGTAGACAAAAAATTTGTAGAGCGTGTGTGGGTGAGCAGAGGGCTTAGAGAGTGAATCAAACAAATGGAGAGAACAACAAAGAGTGGTTGTGAACTTGTGAAAGTTATCTATGAGAAAAGACTAAGAAATCTCTACGAAAGGAATCCAGAACAACACGAGGATTCTAATTCTGTGACTTTGAGCAGAAGGTGAAATAAATCCTTCTAAGTAGTAGCAACTTGTGTAAGGTTGTGGATGAGTTGATTGGTTGGGAAGGTCAATGCTAAAGCCATCAACCTGAGCTAGAGGGCTAGAAGAAACATATAGAAAGCTTGATGAAGCTATGAGAAAAAAACATTAAGGAAGGGAAGCACCAAGGGACTATTGGCTCAATGAAGGGCTCCTTTTATGCTACGGAAGTCTAGAGTGGCCATACTTTGAAAAATAACATGCCCTGGCTTAGTAGCTGAAATAAATCACATTGAATCCCTATGTATGAAGCACAATGACCTTCATATTCTCTACCTTGAATTGAATCTTGTTGAACTGTGAGTGAGACTTCATTTCAAGGCATTGAATTTGTCTTGGGGATGTTTAGTTGCAAGAAATACTACAGTGTAGTTGAGCCTATGGTGGGGTGGAACGTGGCACTCCCATCTTCAATTTCTAGGAAAGTTTAAGTAAAGAAAATAATTGTCTTTATTTCCATAGCAATGAAATGAAATTACTATTTAGTGTTCAAGATGATTACTATGTTGGACTATTGTGTATATATGTACTAATAAGTTGAAAGTGGATATGATGGTTTCCTTGCTATGTATAAATGATGTGATGAAACAATGTTTAAGGGTGCTTAGTTTCTATTCATTATCTCATTTATGAATGAAGGTTGTATATAGAATTAAATCTTAAATACATAAGTTCTTTGTGTTAAATAAGAGATGTGTAGTGTTGTAAAGTGTTAGTATGAATCTTAATTCCAAGTGTACAAAAAAAGACCACTTTAGCTGTGCATAACAAACAGCCCTAACAGTAAAGATGGCTACCAATATCCTCAGATCTGTAGTTAGGTGATCAAGATAAATGCTGCAAAAATCTATATCTATGCATCAAAAGACATTGAGCAGTAGAAAAACAAGATTTAATCCATGCATCCAACAGACAAGACAAGAATATGTTGAATGAATTTTGCATTAATGGCATCTGGGAGGAAAATACAGAAGGGTGTTACCAGTTCTCCTCAATGGTATGGGTTCTTGTAATTTCTCAACACTTTAGATCTAAAATTCCTCTCCCTTGATGGTGTAGAAAACCCAGACAAAAATGGTAGCAAAATAAGACTATGATGGTGGATCAAATTCAGACCAAAAATATAGATCCATACTGATATTTAGGCAAAAAAGGTGATGAATGAAAGGAAAAACCCTTCTATTTATAACAAAATATTGAGTTAGTCTACATATTGGTGCATAATTAAAATATTATTAACCAAATCAAGATCCAACTTTTATGGAATATTTTATTATTTTTGTTGGAGGGAAAAGGAATTTCACTTGGGTCAAATTCCTTTATTTGTAAATAATAAATAAATAAATGATTTATTTATCATTTTAAGGATGATCTAGATCTTGGGGGGAGGCCCCCAAGATCTAAAAAGTTGAAATAGATCTAACAAGATATGCAAAATTAGAATGCCAAAAAAAAAGACAGAACACAAAGAAAATAAAACCACAAAGAAACTTGTTTTATTAAAACTGAGAATAAATGTAGAAGCTACATTGTGGCGGGCAATCTGTCCTTTTACAAACTGAGGCTTGTTATTTATAGCCTTTTTGTAGTTACAATACCATGTGTAGATACCATAGGTCAATACCATGGGTAGATACCACTTACAATACCATGGGTAAATCCCATGTGTGGATGAATACCATCGGTGGATACATACCATGGGTCACTTAAAATACCATGGGCGAATAAATATCATGGGTGGATGAATACCATGGGTCGATGCCATTTACAATACCATAGGTAAATTCCATGGGTGGATGGATAACATGGGTAGATGAATACCATGGGTTGATGCCATTTTCCATTCGGATTAAATGATGTGGTTGAGTAATAATTAAATAAATAATGATTTATTTAACTATTTATGAGTGGTTTAGTCAAATTTAACAAGGAATATTATTTAAATAAGGTTTAAATAATTATTCCTAGAAAATAATAAGATAAATAATAATTTATCTAATTTAAATTGTTGTTTAACTAATTATTACTTGAGGAAAATCAAACAAATGTGGATTCATTTAATATTTCCTCATGGGGTTTCCTGTTTAGACCATAAACAACTTAATAAAGGTGTTTTACTAAGTTATATTTCATAGTGAAAGCAATTTTACTTAGGGTAAAATTGGTCTTACATGGTGTACTTAGGTCCATATAATAGTAACAGGTTAGATGACCAAAAAATGGTGTAACAGATTGCCCCCAGCGTGCGAGCATTGGGAGCTAATCGTATGACCGAAGTACGTTGTAAGAACTCAATCACTAGACACCGAAGGTGAAGTCAAAGAGAGAGAAATATAAGGTAGACCGAAGTGCTAAAAGACTAGACCCTGAGGAGGAGAGACT
Organism: Pinus albicaulis; assembly: GCA_034641835.2. Taxonomy (NCBI): domain Eukaryota; kingdom Viridiplantae; phylum Streptophyta; class Pinopsida; order Pinales; family Pinaceae; genus Pinus; species Pinus albicaulis. Next base: position 300,064,288 of record CM076569.1, read on the forward strand.
TACAGGTGCAACAAGTCTCTTTTATGAGTGAGTACCTGTGCTATAGGTGGTAGGGGAGGCATACCTATGCCCGCCGAGACAAAGTACAAAGAATAATGCGTCCAGTAAACAAGGGACTAAAAAATATAGTACATGTTGGCATAAACATGAGCTAAGTAAAAGTATGATAATGAATCCCACATACATACTGTGCCTATGATAACAGCTAAGACTTATACAATAATATCTAAGTACATGAGATACAAATACATCCCAAATTCCCCTGTAAACAAGAAAGGGCTCTGAAAATCTGACTGATACATGCAAACAAAAAGACGCTGCAAGCAGCTGAGGCCGAATTCATCAAATATATGGAGCTACATCAAAGGTTGTAATGAAGAGGTCATCCGGGCATGTGGGGGACTACCCGTAGGGCCACCCCCTCATGATGGCTGAGACATCTCACATGCACCCGGGAATCACCGATATCAGCTGCTGCATCACTGAACCATCAAGTGTACGGATCTCGATCATGCTGAAAGGAGCTAGAGCTGAGAAGCAATCAAGTCAAATGGAAATAAGGAGTCCCCTTGCTTGATCTGAGGCACCGGAAAAGAGTGGAAGCTGGAACCAAGGTACACCGCCCTCTAGACCTGTCTTCTGGAATGAATGAGCTGATGTCGACAGAAGGAGGTGTGCCATAGGTGAGGCAATAATGGATCCTCAACTAAGGCATGAGAGAAAATAGTAGAGCGACTGACAGACTGACTCTAGGGATGATGATGAAATGGGGGGTACTGAGTAGCGGACAGACGACTTCCCTTGTTAAAGCATAAAGGGCATGGATGACCTGGCAGCAACTGACACAATATCATGAGGGATAGGGGATAGTGGGACTGAAGGCCATAATGTGCGACGCGAGAGAGGAACCAAGCAAATGAAGGATGGAGAACTATAGTGGGATACAAAGGGACTCAGGATAGACTCCATGCATGCAATGATGACTCAAATCGGATGATCTAAATAAGGGCGAATCGATGGTGCTGCCACATAGAACAGGTCCAATGGGGACCATAAAAACATGAGTACATGACGGTTACTCATGATGAAAATCGACACGAGCATGGACAAGTATGAGGACAAAGTGGTGCCCCCAAGTACAAGTGTTGCAAGTGAAGAAATTTGATTTTTGGGAGCAGTGAAGTGACGCTTTGTGGACAAAAATTTTCTTAGTGAAGTATCAAATCACAAAAAACTAACAGATACCCATTTGAGGGCTCGATGAGAGCTTTCCAACAGTACATATGGTTTATCAAACGGAGCTACGGTTTGGCCGCAACAGGCAAAAGACAAATCAGGGGTTTCTCTTTTAATAAGGCATTTTCCCTCCAAATTCACTCATTTGCATGTGGAGCTGTGGTGAATGTAGAGAGGAGAGAAGGCCCTAAATCTTGTGGCGATCATAGCGGACAAATCGACCATTGGAATTGAGATATGTCAATTGCAGGTAAGAGGCCTAACCATACTCTTTCATTTCAGTGGGTTGAAAGTTCAGTTTAGGTCCCCAGAGCTTAGGAACAGACCCCTTTTCCTCTTCACGTCCGGGTCGTACTTTTTGGGGCAAAAACTGCGACCTGGGTAGCAGGTTTTGGGCAAAACTCTGACCTGTCCCAGGATTGGACCTGAAAAATGCGAACTAACAAGGAGTGGTTTTTCTATGCTGTTTTTTGGCTAAGAACTGGGTTTTTGTGTTTGGATACAATCTTTCCTATCTGTACACTGACAAGTATGATGGTTTTGTGCAAATATGGAAGAATTACGAATCAACTAGAGAGAGAGAGACATGGGCACATTACGGTCAGAGATCCAGGAGGATCAGGGTGTCCATAGTGTATTGGCCAGGTTTGGGGTTCTGAAGTTTGTGGAAAACCCACTTATGAGAGTTGGAGAGCCCTTATTGGCCAGGATTGTAAGCTATTGGGATCCGGACCATGAGGTATTTATAGTGTAGGGACATCGGATCAAGTTGACGATCTAGGATATATATTTCCTGACTGGTCTTCCACCACTTGGGATGGTTGGGAATATGCAGCCAGTGTTACCGCAAGGGCGGAACATCATGGAGTTTGTAGAGCGCCATTGTTGACCAGCTCTCCAAGTCAAGGGGACTTGGATACCCATCGGGGATCTAGAGAGGTTAGAGACTCGTGCTGTGCCCGCAGCGGTGTTGCAGATCTTGGGAAAACAGGCACTCCACCACATCACTGGAGGGTAGATGATGCTTGTGGAGAGTGTGTTGGGTGGGACCTACTATGGGTGGGCCCAGATGATGCTGTCGTCGTTGAAACAATAGTTGTCACTATGCAGGCGGCAATTGAACCATGACTGTGCATATGGTACAATTTTCTGCTCACTCTTCTTTGAGAAGATCTCGACACTTCGACCTCATATACAGCTCCAGGGTGGGGGCCCAAGAGAGCCCAGGATGCGCCGGTGGGGGCGACTACTGTGTAGAGGAGGAGGTGGGGCAGTCGGACGGGTGTTCTGACCCAAGTTCTTTGCGCATTGGGATCAGATGCCATTGTACATAGACGACTATCGCTATAGTGGGATGAGTTATTCTGGGGACCCAGATTTGCCACTACCTCTTGGTCAACAATGGGGGCTCGATGGTAAGTGAAAAACTGCTAATATTTATATGTGCATTGTAAAATTTCATAATATTGTATATGGTATTGATTCTTCCACTTTTGGTATGCAAATACAGCACTGGTAAAACTAGCCGAGTATATGGGACGACCTATAGTATCAGGAGTTGTAGGACCTAGTGGATTGAGGGCGCAACAAAATGAGGAGGCATCAACCCTCCTGGAGGACATTCGTCATAGATGGGAGAGGCTTCTGACCAGTGTTTCAGAGCTGGAAAGACTTAGAGGACCAGTACATAGAGCCATGTATTGGTCTACTCTCGGAGTGGCGAGGGGTCATGCGGCACATGGCGATGGCCAGACAGGGATGCATGATCTATGAGCTGCGGGAGCAGAGCCATTGCCTCGGGATCCTCCAGATAGTGATTAGTGTGCAAGGGAAATTGGTGCCCCCAGTTTTGAGTTTTTGTAACATGCTATGGGCATGTCATATGTATCAGAGTTAGTCGCTAGTTGTTAGTATGAATCTTAATTCCAAGCGTACAAAAAAAGACCACCTTAGCTGTGCGTAACAAACAGCCCTAACAGCAAAGATGGCTGCCAATATCCTCAGATCTACAGTTAGGTGTTCAAGATAAATGCTACAAAAATCTGGATCTATGCATCAAAAGACATTAAGCAGTAGAAAAACAAGATTTACTCCATGCATCCAATAGACAAGACAAGAATATGTCGAATGAATTTTGTATTAATGGCACCTGGGGGAAAAACACATAAGGGTGTTACCAGTTCTCCTCAATGGAATGGATACTTGTAAGTCCTCAACACTTCAAATCTAAAATTCCTCTATCTTGATGGTGTAGAAAACCCAGACACAAATGGTAGCAAAATATGACTATGATGGTGGATCAAAGTCAGACCAAAAGTATAGATCCAGAGTGATCTTTAGGCAACAAAAGGTGATGAATGAAAGGAAAAACCCTTCTATTTATAACAAAATATTGATTTAGTCTAGATATTGGTGCATAATTAAAATATTATTAACCAAATCAAGATCCAACTTTTATGGAATATTTTATTATTTTTGTTGAAGGGAAAAGGAATTTGACTTGGGTCAAATCCCTTTATTTGTAAATAATAAATAAATAAATGATTTATTTATCATTTTAAGGATGTGGTTGAGTAATAATTAAATAAATAATGATTTATTTAACTATTTATGAGTGGTTTAGTCAAATTTAACAAGGAATATTATTTAAATAAGGTTTAAATAATTATTCCTAGAAAATAATAAGATAAATAATAATTTATCTAATTAATTTTCCTGTTTTGGGTTAAATATGACCAGGAATATTAATTAAATTGTTGTTTAACTAATTATTCCTTGAGGAAAATCAAAAAAATGTGGTTTCATTTAATATTTCCTCATGGGGTTTCCTGTTTAGACCATAAACAACTTAATAGGTGTTTTACTAAGTTATTTATCATAGTGAAAGCAATTTTACTTCGTGTAAAATTGGTCTTACATGGTGTACTTAGGTCCATCTAATAGTAACAGGTTAGATAACCGAAAAATGGTGTAACATAAAGTATGTTGTGTCAACTCATCTGAACCTATGGCTCCCCTTGTATTTATATTATTATATATGGCCATTGATGGGCCAATAATGGGAATGATCAGCTAAGTTGTAACCTTGAATTAAAGTAAGAAGATTGGGATTTTTCCCTTAATGGAGACCTTGAGATAGGTGGCTAAGGCCCTATTTGTGACAATTCATAGCCTTGTTGTTAAAGGGTTATAGGAACCCTATTCTTCTTGCGTTAAACCAAATTATTGGCTATACTATTTATAAGTGTTTGAATCTGAATTTTGAAGTTGCAATCACAAAGGAGTGAGAATTCGTATTCAGTTGGGTGAATTTGTAGATTTGGACATTGGCCATCTCTCTAGGATTTTCTAAGAAGTTGCCTTGTTGAAGGAAATGTGTTGGGATGTCTCATTAGGATGGAGAATATTTTTGAGTCTTTAGAAGTCTTTGGGAAATGGTTTTTCCCTATCAGAGTTGATATCAACCCTCTGCAATAGATTTGGAAGCTCTATCAAAAGTCTTAGAAAAATCAGGAATGACCCCTTTTAATATTTATAGATCACTTATCGAAAATTTTGTAAATTTGAGGTTTGAATGTGTTAGACCTAACACATAGTCACATGGTTAAGAGTCAAAACCAAGAGCTTAACCAAAAGAGCCTTAATTCCTAGCAGAGAAATAGATTGGCCTATCTAGAAGGCACAAGTTAAGTGTCAGGCTTACCCATTGAACCACTTTTATCATGCCCCTATGCAAAAAAAACCCAATGACATCTATCATCTAATGGATAATCTCTCGTCATCAGGACGATGGCACATTGACCCTATAGTAATCAGGACATTAGTTCTCAACTTCCAAGTGATCAAGAATCAGAGTATCAGAAGTTGGATGTCAGGGGCACATAAAACAACTTCCATCATGAAGTCCTTGATACTGATAGAGCCCGATGATGCCTATCTCTTGAAAAATAATTTCTCTTCAATTAATCTCGATATTTGATGGTTCGTTATGCAGTGTTTATGTGGAATGTTGATGTGGGGATGACATGGCATGTTGACATAGAGAGACGATGTGGAAATGGGTGACGTGGGTAGTCGGAGTATCAAGATGTCAATTATCAAGGCATCGTGTGTGGTATTAGGAAATGTCTCGAGTAACACCCACCATAATCTATTGTTATCAAAAAATATCGATACATACACCATGTTAACTGTAGAAATTAGCTGAATAAATCACTTATTCAATGAATATTAACCCGATCATACATCAATTTCGAATTGCATGCATAACACATAATCTTCTTCTACAATTAATTGTCACATGCGGAAAAAATAGAAGCGATAACACATCAAATCATCACACACATTAACACAGTATGTATGGGGAAAGCTTATAGCTGAAAACCCCGCAGCTATAGTATATTATAAATGGAGAGAACATGTAGCAAATACATAGTACAAACTCCTCACAAGTACTCAGTACTATCTCCCAAAGCTACACACAAACTAGCTTGGTTTTGAACAAGTCACAGGTTCAAAACACACCCACTACTTCTCTGCCTCTATTGCGCAATCAAGGCTGGTCTAAATAGAGATCCAAGGTTCGAATCTCCTTGGCTTCACTGCGCAATTGTCATTGGTAATTTCCTCCAAGTGTAATGCAAATCTCATGCATAACTGATCCTCCAACTGATAGCTATACTCACCCTTTCATCTACCTCTTTCACTGGTCTCCACTGAACTGTCCATGCACTGAGTTAAACTGATGTGTTCTTTAGTTGAATAATGAGTTAATAATTAGTGAATTAAATAATATTTAATTCACACAACTCATCTCTAGTGTATTAGCCAATTAAACTAAATACAACTAGTTCAACTAGTTAACCAGAACACCACCTCCATTAACTCCTCAATCAACTCCACCAAAACTCTGCCACATGAGTCTAACTGAAGTATAACATGCAATAGCTCACTTAACTCATAGGAAATTCGAATTTCCTTATGTCAGCTGCATGCCCCACCTCTGGGGGTCAAACTGAAGTGCTCCAAGAGGATAAAATGCTGTTTATTTATTAAGGGTAAATAATATTTGACTTCCATATTTTTAGGAGACACGGTCTAAAAATAGCCTGGGTCCTAAAAATAAGGGTCTCATCTATTTTTACCAACATGTCGCATACTTCAAGAATCTCCAACTGGAATCTCTGGATCATGCTCCGTATGTCTAAAAATAGACATAGTCTAAAAATAGACTTTGCGACAAAAATCACCTGTGTGGTCCCCCACCTAGTTTAGGTGATCACTTTCCAACTAGGATTAGGAAAGATGTTTCAGGATGCCTCCTTCACTGTTTCTTGTTGCCATCTTCAACATTAACCACAACCTGAGGGTAGTTTCTATAGGAGAAATTTTTTCCCCTAGATGATTCTCAGTCGGTAGCCAATAGCCCCTTGAAGCCATCAGATAGCTCGATGTGCCATTATTTCCACCTCTTGAGCCAGCCATGTGGTCTCACGCCATCTTGTTATGATTGTATGTTTGTATGTTTAGCTTTAGGTTTGGCACTACATGTGAAATCCTAATATTGGTTGTGTGTTACCTCTTCCCGACAACACATATATCATCCTCCTTCCACTCATTTTAGCACCATTCGTCACTCCTTCCACATGTATCCACTGGGTACGCATAAGTTACCCTCCTCCTTCCTTTGTCCACACCTTGGGCCGAGCTTGGAACGATGCCCCAAAGGTTGATAAAAATAAAAATAAAATAAAAATCATAATTTTGCCACTCTCAACAGGAAATGTACGACAAAATGAAAAAGATGGTCGAGACATACAAATTTAGCACGTGGGAAAAAGCCAAACAAGATCTCTATCCCTTATCCATGGCCATCACCCTGGTTCCTATGGGCACTATATGATCCCCCTACATCATTAAGGAACCCATGATTGTCCCAATTCCTGGCGGAAAATGAACCGCCCCACCTTAAGGGGGCATCCATTGCTATATATTACACATCATGCTCTCATCCCCTGAAGCACCGAAAATTTATGAAGAAAAAACAATAAAATAAAAAGGCATATGAAGAAGTGTGGAAAAACAAGGTCGGAATAACTCATGTACCATTATTTTCTCCCTCCTACACTCATATACTCAGGTGTGGGTTTCCCTCATTATAGATACCCTTTCACCATGACATGTGGTCTATGATTCCCCTAATCCCCACTTCGTTCCATTACTATATCATTTTCCACCTACCACTTAAGGGATATCTCATGGACATGTCACCCACTTTAGAGATTGAAACCACCTAATAGGGTCCTTCATTAACCCCCTATTGAGCTTGGAGACATTTGTACATGCCAAGGCCCACTATGGAAGGGCATGCCACCATGAAGTGCCCCATTGGTTCCATGACTTGTAAGCTCTTTCACTTGATTATTTTGATGATTTGTTGTATTGGAGGGCAAGGTGGTGCATTGGATCTTATGTAATATTACAGGTGGTTCTCCATTTGAGGCTTTTTCTCCCTATACGAGGTCCTAGCCCTCTAGAGGACCACATTGGCACTTGTAGGGTGAGCATTGAGAGCCATGGGCCTCAACCATAGTAGAGAGTACTTCATGGATCTCCAGCACCACTCATTGATTTCTGGTGTTCCACCTTTTGGATGAGGATGAGGAACCTAGTTCACCATGCCTAGTCAGCTCCACCCTTGCTCCATACACATGGAAGATGTTCCAGGGTCCAGAGGATGTCTCCCGATACAAAGGGAGGGCTTGTGTCATCATCCTAGCCCTTAGAGATGGCCTACAGGAATTCTCGATCCACTTGGAGACCCATGAGGATGTCCTTGTGCCCCCACACCCACTTGGGAGCACCACAGGTTCTTCCTTGGCAAACAAGGGACCACCCCATTGTCCAATATGTTTGTGGCCCATTCTCTCATCATGGCACGCTCAGGACTTCAGTAGGCCTCCTCAAAGGCCCAACGACTCACTTTGTTGATCATTAGACCCTCTTGAGAGGCTTATTATTACGTTATTGAGCTATTTGGTGGGCTTGTCACTAAAATTATTATTATTATGCACGTTATTTTATTATAGGGGCATTATTAGTCCAAATTAGGCCATTCAAATTCGTTAGAGGATTGTATAAATAGAAGTGAGATGATTCATTTTCATCATCATCACCTAGATTGGATTATTATATCTTGTGAGATTTTCGCTATCCCTTTGGAGGGCAAGTTTAGATGATATGGATGAATTTTGATGTTTGAATTTCTATCTCTTATCCTGGAACTTCATTATTAGCATAATTTGATGATTGGATATACTCTTTTCTACATGTAAGTGATTTTTCATGCTTATTCTTGTTATCTAATTTTGTCACATGGACGTTGTTGGGATCTTGATAGGTCATCAATTATTGCGAATAGAAGTATAAAGTCCTTGAAGTAGCTACTCTCATGCCCTAATTCCATGTGAAGTTATTTGAAGACCTCCTTGATTGGGTGAACTCTTTCCAAACCATAAATTATCCTTGAATTTATCTCTCCCAAAGGACAAGGCACTAATCCTCCATAGGTGATCACTTTAAAGGTTATTTCTTTCACCTCTCCTCTTCTTTCTAGGCCTAGCCTTCGATGGTCATCTAGGGCATCACTTATCTCACGTTCTAACCATCCAAACACTTCGATGTTTGGTCCATAAATGTGTTGGGATTTTCTCTAGAAGCCCTCCAAATTTGAAGCAAATACGATGGTGGGATCTCGATATATATCAATCCATAGCTCAAGGACTATTTCTCGCCCTAGGTTTCCCTTGGCTAGTGTACTGATTGGGATCATTGAATTCAAGCCTTAAACAAAAATTTTCCTTCTCATAGGCACACCTCATTATGTAGATTTTCTTTTATGTTGACTTATGAAACCTAATTAGGTCAAGCCCCTCATTGGGCGATAAAATCCATACCCTTGACCTAATTTTGGCTCTACTTGGTCACGTGTGGTCCCACAACCTACTAACACCAATTTCATAAAGATTTCACAAAGAACAATTCTCCATAGGGTTTTCCAAGCCTAGGAATCACCCTTGGAAGATATATTCCCAAACCCTAGCCTTGATTAGAATCCTCTTAGCCATTCCTAGAGTGCATATCACCTTGCTTCTTGAGCAATAAAGCCATATAATTGAGTCTCTCTTGTGAATAGGCCTTAGGAATCACTCCCTATCCTATCATTGATCATAAATTCTTGTGATTCCTCATATATCGAGACTCCTCCCATTTGTGAAAATCTTTAAAGAGTAGGAAGCCTTGGCCCTTACCTGAAGTGACAGTGGGCTATCATTCCGTTGTTTCCCTCGACCTAGTAGTCACTCTATAGAATCCCATCTTAGGTCCTCTGCTAGTTTAAGCGGTAAAATTTTAACGTCGTTGTCGAGGACACAAGACATATATTTTTTTCCCCATACGACATATTGACATATTATTATTGGTGACTCTATTGGAAGAATGAAGCCCTAGTTCTTCATTGAGCTTCTAATTTAATGCTTGTAGGGTGAAGCAAGCATCTATCAAGGCACTTTAATTCACTCTGGCAACTCCATTTCAGTCCTAGTATGCAAAATCATGAAAGCCCATTATAATCTTAGGTTCTTTGCAGGATCTCCAAGTTCATGAAGAATTTCCATCTACAAAAATGTGCACTTTCAGTATTCCAAAAAGGGTATAATAGTTTTGAAAATCCTGGTCCCTACAACCAATTTCAAATCCATTTATATCCAAACATTCATTGAACAAAATATTACATCTTATTTAGTTTAGTTAAAGACTAAAATTGTCATGTTGGCTTCCTAGCATGCATGGGATGACGAAGATAATGTAGTTAGTCCTTAACTTTTAAATTTAACATAGGCTTTGGTGCAAAGAAAAATGTTGTGAGTAATCAAAGCAACATGTTCCAAAAGAAAATGGATATCCCTCTTTGTTATTTGTAAACAAACTCTACAAGTTCTCAAAATGAAGTAAGTGTTTTACTCTGTTGATCATGTTTTTTTAGGGGGGGGGTGGGGGAGGGGAGGAATTATTATCAATACTCCTCTACCACACTATTGAATTTCCTTACAACGTGTTCAATTATGACCTCATAAGAGTTTTTTATTGACTCCTTCAGTTTAATAATCACTTTGATTAATGAGAGACTTGAAATGTTGTTGATACCCTTTAGGATTTCAATGATTTTATTTTGTTCAGTAAATAAAAATACTATTGTTCCAATATGTAAAAATTTGTATATTGATTGGTTGGACTGAGTCATGATTGATCTTGAGATTGATATTCATAATTGGGGCCTTGCCCTTCATGACAGATTTATAGTCACCATTATTTGAGATATCTTGACTTCCTTCACCTCTACTTGCCATTATAATAATAAATTTGCTTAATGTTATCCATGGTTGGGCCTCATGTCTAGAATTTGGCCCTTTTCCCAACTTCATAACATACTAATAATCCTATATAGTGCTCATCTTATCACTGCTTACATTTTTTTTTTAAATACTAAATTAAGATTTCATTGATTAATTTAGGGTCTCCAAAAACAATAATTTTGCTTGTGCCTAAGGTAAAGTCCAAGTCTAGGCCTTTGCATAATGCTAGTGGTTTTTCCACATTGTTAGCATTATGACCTATACCCTATGCATATTTTATCAAAATTTCTCCTTCTAGATCCTTTGAGAGCCCCCTTTCCATAGCTCTTACTCAATTCCCTTTTATTTCCCTGTCAAAAAATAAGGAATAACTAGAATGTTTGGTAGAAGAGTATTGAGTTTGTTAATTGGGTCTAGCTCGAGTGGTTGAAGGTAGGAATGTTCTCATCTCTATCCAGGTTCAAATCCCACTAATGACATTTCATTCTTTGTGCACACATATTTAGTGTGGCTAGCAAGGTACCAGAAAATCTCATTCTCTCTCATAGGCTTGATGGTGGGGAAAATTGTATTCCAAGTAAAAAAAAAGATAGCGCTCAGCTCAAAAATTCAATCCTACTATTCGTTTGGGTTATTTACCCTGTCCAGTAAATCCCATGTTTGTAACCTGGGCACTATATTCTATACTGTGAAGATAGCTTTTATAATTATTTATTTTTGCGACACACTTTAATATTCTCACTAATGAATGCCCTTTGATTTTTTATCTTCTACGACTTCTCAATTCTGAAAATAATGTCGTTCCTTGCATTCATGCCCAAATAATGAACTTTGAAAGAGAATCCAAAGCTTTCTGATCAAAGATTTATCACTAGAGAAGACGGATATGATTTCTACCAGTTCGTAAATATGCCTTCCCAGTATTCATAGTTTAATGATGAACCCGAATTTAATAGAACTAAATTCCAAAGTTCCAGGCTTTATTGTACTTGAAATATTAAGATGTGGGCCGATATTTCTTTGAGGACTTGAAAAATACACAGTAATAGGGGACCTTGGATACCACTTTGATTAAGGTTGTCAAAACTCAAAAACTTATAATGAGATAGAAGATAGAAAAAAGCATTAACTTAAGGGACTGAAAATGGGTAGCCATCTAAGAAACCGGACACTCCGAAAATGCCCTCGTATCCCCGAATCCCCGTGTCGGACACCTCTAGGTGTCGGATTCGCCCCCAATTCGAGGGACACGAAGTGTCCGAACAGGGTACGGTCGGGACACCGCGTGTCCTAAATCGGACACTCCGTGTCCCGACTGTACCCTGTTCGGACACTTTGTGTCCCTTCCTGCCGGGTACGGCCGGGCCCGCGGCAACCAAAAATCGCGATTTTTTTTTATAAAATGTGCCTCTTCTTTCATGTTTTCTCACCAATCTCATTTGTGTTTCATTTGTGAAGTGAGAAGGAGAGCAAGGAGCAAGAGCAAGGAGCAAGAGCAAGGAGCAAGTGTGTTCTTTCGAAGAGATTCGGGCATCCGGTAAGTGCATTGTCCCTCTATATTTTGCATTTAGTTTGTTGTTAGTGTTTGCATGTGCATATGTTTTATATATTTAGTTGTTTTTGTTTATTTTTTACAGTATTCATGGCTCAATCAAAGGTAGCAAGACAGGGGCAAAGAAAGGGGAAGAATGTCTCCATTGGAGATGCCCCTCATGTCCCTCTTTCATTAGGGTCTGCAAGTATTCCATCCATTGGAAGTGGGGCTGCAATAGTAGATTCAAATATGCAGGGAAAACAAATTGTTGACCCCAAATACCCATTGTGGAAATATGCAACAAGAGAGGAAGGGGCAGCAAAAAAGGGAGGAGGAAATTGTTCATGGAAATGCAATTTTTGCGATGGCCATTTCAATGGCACATATTTCTGTGTGAAAGCTCATTTGTTGGGTATTCCAGGTTGTGGCGTTAAATGTTGTACAGCAATTGAATCGCCAGATAGGAAGAAAATGGAGAAAGAGCAGAGTATTGGTGAGGCAAATGTGGCAACAAAATCAAAAAAATCCAAGACTGATGACCCCCTTCCATTCTTGAGGAAAAGCAGCAGCAAGTTTCCTTTTGAGACTTCTAGCAGGGGAGAATTAGCAAAGAGAAAGGCAACTGCAGTTGGTCCAATGGACAAGATTTTCCAAAAAGAGAAAAGGGAAGAGCTTGACCTCACCATTGCATTTTTTTTCTATCAGAACTTCATATCTTTTAATGTTGCACGGTCCTCTATTTATTGAGATGTGTCGAGCTCTTTGTCATGGTGCTCCATCAGGGTATGTGCCTCCTGGGTCAGAGAAGCTCAGAACCACATTGTTGACAAAGGCAAAGAAAGAGGTGGACAAAATGCTTGAGCCTATTAAATCGGCATGGCCAACATCTGGGGTTAGCATTGTTTCTGATGGATGGACAGATCCAGCACGCCACCCACTCATTAACTTCATGGTGTCATCCACGAATGGTGCAGTTTTCTTGAAAGCAGTGGATGCATTTGGAGAGTACAAGGATGCACAATATATGGGTGAATTATTTCTCAAAGTTATTGAAAGTGTAGGTGTGGATTGTTGTGTGCAAATCATTACAGATAATGCACCTGTTTGCAAGGCTGCTGGCATGATTGTGGAAGCAAAATATCCACAAGTATTTTGGACACCTTGCATTGTCCATTCATTGAACTTGGCACTGAAATCTATTGCTTCTGATGTGTTTTGGATTGGAGCCACTATTGAGGATGCACGATATATCCGCAACTTTGTAACAAACCATACAAATGCCCTCACTATCTACAAGGAGTACAACAATCTATCATTGTTGAAGATTGCAGATACACAGTTTGCCTCTTCATTCATCATGTTGAAGAGGTTGAGAGAGGTCAAGACCGCTCTTGGGTCTATGGTTATTTCAGAGTTTTGGTCTTTTTGGAGAAAGACAGATCAAGCAGCCTCAAAGAAGGTGAAGGACATAGTGTTGGATGATATATGGTGGGAGAAGGTAGATCTAATTATTCAAATCATGGAGCCTATCATTTCCTTGCTCAGATTTGCTGATACAGACCAACCCATCTAGGAGAGGTTTATGAGGGATGGGATTCCATGATTGAGTCTGTGAGGACCATTATTTTACAGAGTCAGTGCCCAGAGTATGAGACATCACCTGAGGCCTTCTTCACCGTCATACAGGATATTCTTGTCAGCAGATGGGACAAGAATTGCACACCTTTACATTGTTTGGCTCACTCCTTGAACCCAAAATACTATAGCCATGAGTGGCTGAATGGTGGATCTTCCCGCAGATTCCCTCCTCACATGGATGTTGAAATCTCACAGGGGAGGAAAGATGCATTGAGGAGGATTTTTCAGGATAGGGCATCCCTTGATGAGGTGGAGGATGCCTTTGCAGATTTTTCCACTGCCAGGGGGCGATTTGGAGGCTATGATTTGATTCGAGACAGGGGGGCTAAGAGGTCCCATTCTTGGTGGGCAACTCATGGGGCAGCAAGCCCTCCTCTACAGCAGTTAGCCATGAGGCTCCTCTCTCATGTGACTTCATCCTCTTGTTGCGAGAGGAATTAGAGCACATATGGGAATTTGTATAGTGTGAAGAAGAGCAGGCTTGAGCAGTCCAGGGCAGAGACAATGGTGTATGTGCACACCAACCTTCGTCTCATCTAAAGGCAGAGGGAGGAGTGGTTGAAGGGAAAGACAAAGATGTGGGATGTCTTTCCTGATGATATGGGTCTGGACAGCAGTGTTGAGTTGGCATTGGCCAACTTGGATCTCAATTCGCCAGTGCTAGAGCCTGTCAGATTTGATGATGGATTAGAGGGGTCATCCTCCACACCAGCAGATGCAGAGATGATAGAGGAGGAGGATGCATCAGAGGCAGAGGAGAGCAGTGGTGAGCATGATGATCAGGATTTTGACAGTGATGCTGATTATGAGGATTGATGACTCTGACTCATTGAGGCTTTAGGCTTGTAGTCTTGTAGATTGTAGTTGATTTTGTATTTTCTATTTCTATTTGCCATTGGCAGTGTTGTTATGTAACACATTTTGATTCTGATGACTTAATGAAAAAACTACAGTATCTTACTATCTTCAATCTTATCTTTCTGAGTAAATTTGATGATTGTATCATGTATGGTGTATCAATGTATCATTGTAATTTGTATTATAGTATCAATGATGATGTATGACTCATGAATATCTAATATCTATGTTTGAATCAATGAATTTTGTATGAATTTGTGCAAAAAATATCTAATTTTAAATATATTAATATATATATATTTTTTAAAATATATATATATATTTTTAATAAAATAATATATAACGTAACGTGTCCCAGAAGTATCCTGTTCCGGGGTCACCGTACCCGTGTCCGACACCTCGTATCCCCGTGTCCCCGTATCCCCGTATCCCCGTATCAGGTGACTTAGGTAGCCATATTTGATACCGATGGAACTGAGAATGGGGAGGGGCCTCAACATTAAATAGCCTTCCTTTGTCCGGTATTGGCCCAATTTATTGAAGGGTATCCAATTGAGTTTATCTTCTCCATCAATATGTGGAATTCTAGCTAATACAAGTTTCTTCGTTATGAAAGACCATTTTGATCTTAGGTTTATTGCAGGATCTCCTAGCTTAAGAAATAATTTCTTTCTGTGGAAATGGTGCACTGTCAGTATTCCAAACTGAAGGTATGATATTATCGAAAAGCCTCAACCCTGCAACCAATTTTAAATTCTAGCTATATCCAACCATTTAATGAGCAGAGGATTGTCTAGTATAGGGATCAAACCTAGCTTCGCCCTGGTGGTGAGTCACACTTATTGCCAGCTAGTGTAACTTTCTAGCTCTTAATTTGATAATTTTATTCACAAGTACTCGTGAGTCATCCAATATTTTTCCAAGGTCTGACCTTTTTCCAAATGAAATGCTAGTATTTTTTTTACATTTTTGTATTATCTGAGGGATTTACAAGTCTGAGCCAAACTCTCAATGTATAGCCTTAGCATGTTTTTTGTTCAGACAACCATTGTAACTGTGTAACTATGGTGTTAAAATTGTGTTGTATTAATGCTAATGGGGTTCAAGGCAGGTCCTGCTTCAAAGATTTGTGGGCACAACAACCATTACTCTAACCTCTCAGGATTTTCACTTGAAAAAAAATGGAGTTCTTCATTATAATCATAAACAATCGCCAACCAAAAGATCATGAAGATAAACTATAACATTACAGAGTTGACTTCCATCTCTATATCTTAATGTTAATTCATGTGAAACTGCTGCAACTAAATATTACAATGAAAAACTATTGAGGTTGGCAATGGCATAGTAAAATGTGTTAATCCACAAATTTTGGGTGATAAAATGAAATGCAGATGCTCTAGTGGGCATTGTATTTTAAAAGAAATGAATATTAAGTGCATAATATTTTGGTTGTATTCTTGTTTTCAATAGCCTTCAGCACTAGGGCAATGACCCTGGAATGCAAAAGAGTGCCATCGCTATATCTCAAGGATTAATGCCTCAACCTAATGCATTGAATACTTCCTATTGACAATGTGCCAATCCTCATTCCAATCAATCATAGGTTTTAAATTCCTGCCTATATGAAAAATAGCCAAACATCCCTCACCCAGTCAAGAAATGCTTACCCTATGAAAATATTGTATGTGATCAGTCCCAAATTTGAATCCTGCAAATACGAAGAATGGAATTGAACTTCAGAAAATCAAAAGAATGGATCTACCTTCAAGACTCAGGTATGAAACAATCAAGGGCCTCTGAGAGTTCTCAATGGTTACGTGTAAGCATTGGGGAACATGGGATCAACTCATGGACAGTGTTATTTGTTGAGGGAAAATATTCCTAAGAAAATCCTAAACATTGGTTGTAGTAAGTGCTCCTATGTGAAAAAGTTTATAAGCCAATTTGCATGCTATTACAAATAAAAATAAGGTTGAGGAGGGGAAATGGCATGCCATCTTATTTTGGAAATTCATTCAAAAATTCCTAGTGGTACTCTGGTTTCTCTTAGCCCTCAAATAGGTTCAACTTTTCAAATGTAGGTGGTTCTCTAGCTTCTCTTAGCCCTCAGGTAGGTTCAAATTTCCGAATCTTCTTTATGCTACTCATGGCTAAGCTCACAGTCCATCAATAAGTGGCTGCCCTCCATTCTCCTAGCGAAGAAGAGCTTATTGCACAATGTCACAGTACCTCAGTTCCTCAATCCGATGGCTTCCCTCCATTCTCCTGGTGAAGAGCAGCTGACCATATTAATATGTATTTTTGGTGTATAGGTTGATTATGCCTCGAATGCTCACATATGGATGTATTTAGATCTCCCTAAAAAAATTTAGTTGCAATCCACAAGCACCTCTAAATGTATGATAACTATAACCATGATGATATATGCAATTTAGAAAGAAATATTCCGAGGGAGTATTCTAAATCACCGCAAAGGCATGGATGACTTTATTCTTATTCATTGATATATAATGATATCTTTATTATATACTTTTATTAATTTTAATTTTATTTAATATTTTTTTGTTAAAATGATTTTATAGAAATTAGATTTTTTTTAAATTAATTTACATATATAATTTTTTATATTTTTCTTATATAATTTAATTGAAGCATAAAAATGATTTTATAATAATTATAGAGTGGGTTTTTAAAAATTAATGGAAATTTTAAGATGATTTTGTAAATAATGAAGAGAAATTAAATAGAATAATGACAAATGCCACTTTAAAGTCATTATTAAAATCATTTCAAACATGATAAGAGATAAATTAGTAGAAATGTTTTCCCTGGAACAATTTGGTTTCCTTTCTAATAAATAGATTCGTGATGTCATTGGAGTGGCACAAGAATCTCTACTAACTATTAAAGTCAAAAAGCTTGAAGCTCTCATCTTGAAAATAGATTTCGTAAAGTCCTGTTATAATGTTAATTGGATTTTTTTAAGGTTGGTGCTCTTACAAATTGCCCTTGATATGGAGATTACTAACTGGATAATAAGGTGTGTCACCTCGACGAACTTTTTGGTTCTAGTGAATGGCTCCCCTACCAGGTTCTTCTATAGTTAAGGGGATTGAGGCAAGGTTTTCTACTCTCTCCTATGCATTTTTTTGTTAATAGTAGAAGGTTTGAGTAGACCAATTACTCATGCAAAAAGAGCTATAAATTTAAAAGGGGTTAAGGTGACAAAATCCATGTACATTACTCGTCCTCTTTTTTTATGATGTCCTTTTCTTTGAGGATGGTACTTTTGTAGAATGGGAATGTTTCTCCAAAAGTATTTCTCTCTTCTGTCAAGCTTCTGTTATGGAGGCAAGTGTGAAAAAATCCACCATTCTTCATAATAGAGTCGAGGAAGATACTCTAGCCATCATTAATACCTTTCTACCTTATAAAGTAGAAGATCTAGAAAAAGGTTTCAAATACCTGGGCTATTATTTGAAACCAAATTGTTATCATAAGGAAGACTGGTCTTGGCTCCTCAAAAAGGTTGAAAAAAAAATAGGTAACTAGTGTTTCAGGTGGTTATCTATGGGTGGAAGAATGATCCTAGTCAAGGATGTCTTTGAAAGTATACCAGTTTACTAGTTTTCTCTTACAAAGATTCCAAAATATATTATGAATAAAATAAGGAAAAATGTGTTTAGCTTTCTCTTGATTGTGAAAAAAGGAAAAAGGAGTTCATCTTACTAGGTTGGAGATTTTATCACAACCCAAAATTTCAGGGGGATGGGGTTTTAAGAATTTGTTTCAGATTGGTATTTTCTTTTCTATGAAGATTCTATGGAGAGCTCTATTTGGATTTGGTCTATGGCATCACATTCTCAAGGACAAGTATTAAAGAAAAAACCTATCATTAATTGGCTGAGATCCATTTCTCTAAAAGCTTTTCATAATGGATCTATTATTTGGAAGGGCCTTATGGATGATTTCCCTTGGATTTTGTCATGGCCTGCTTGGAAGGTTGGAAAGGAAACCAAATTATTTTAGGAAAGGATCCTTTCATTGGAGGAGTTGAATTTTACCAAATTTCTCTAGAACTGGTCTTCTTTCTTAATGCATGGGTGATTAGGTGCTCAGTGTTTAAGCTCAAAAATGGAAGTGTTCATAATCGATTGGAAACTAAACGAGAGTGAAGATCTCGTCACCGGGAATCTGACACGATTCATTTCATCAAAAACCGACTCCAAATGAGGAAGATAGAGTCTGTTGTTCATTTTCCCAAACAACTAAAAAAAATTGTAGAAAGGACAGAATGCTAACATGGTAGTCTAGTCAGCAAAGAAATTGATATTCTTGGAATATTTCATCATTTTTTCCCATTGACACTGTGACAAGTGTCACTTTAGGATTCACCGGAAATTTTGGAAGGTGAAATTTTTTTATGTTATCTCCTAAGGTTGAATTTTGAATTTTAATGGTTGGAATAGTCCAACCAGAGGCGGACACGTGTTGTAGCCAGGGGTAGCCATGTGCCCCCTCTAGTGGGCCAAGGTCAAAGTCTGAATACATATATTATGGCCGAATTTCATATGATGGTGGAAATTTTATTTAACAATGGGCGGAATCCTATTGTTATAAGGTCTGAAATGTTTTATTATGCCAAAGGTTCAAATTATTGCATATATCAAGGTTGGATTAATATTTATTTTGGAGCAAAATATATGTTGGCAGAAGGGTAGAGGTTGGGGCTCGACCCCGCAATCTCCCCCACACTATGCTCCCATCTTACTGTTGGACCACTACAATAGTTCTTGACTATATTGGGTCGTGAATTATATTTCAATTCGAATGGAATGAACAACGGGGGTAAGGAGGGGGCAGACCCCTCACCACGATACTTAAGGCTATGACCAGGAGCAAGTGCTTAAACATAATGCGTGGGATTAACGTTTAATGTGGCTTTATTAGCCATTAATCCAATGTTAAAAGTGATAACCATATGGTTTATGCGGATTATGATAAAACGTGCCATTAGCGCTAATACCAAAATTATCCATTAATTAAACTTCACTTAAACTAATTAAACCCGTGATTAATTAGGCGGCATATTTAGCGAAGCCCGCCAGTTGTGGTGGAACTCCAAACTTGGCGGGGTTAACTGGAGTTTGCTCTAGTTTTAGTGAAGATTTCCTAGGCCAAACTGTTTAAGCCATAACTTTTGCAAAATTCGAAAATTAGGGGCAAGAAGAGTCTATTCTAGATGATTTGGAAATTCTGAACACATTGAAGAGGGTTTCAGGAGTAGTAGATGAAAGTAAACAACATTTTTTGCTATAAATTTATTTCTAAGATGTTTCAAACTATGAAATATTGAGGACACATAGATTATATCTCAAGGTACCTATAATAGAAACTTGAGACCTTGTTTCAATATAATTTCAAACATATGATCTGAGGAAGTTAGTGTTTATGAATTCTCCTAAAATATGCCTCAAATATGTTAGCTTATCATTTTTTGTATAATATTCTTTATAGGATGTTTCAAACTATGAAATTTGAACAATGTTACCAACTTAATGAGAAATGTAGCCTCAAAGCAAGAACTCTAGCCCAAAAAACTACTATTTTTGTGCAAAAAAATGGAAAAACACTTCGAAATTGAAAAGTGGTGATGTTGCATCACCATTTTTTGGTTAAAATTCCAACATTTTTTACGAATGACATTAAAAACCAAAGTGATGATCATTGAAAAACTTTAAATTCCAACAATTTTCAACCATGGCATTAAAGATAAAATAGTATGACTCTAAAAAATTGTAAAACTCTCACATTTTTTAACCATGAAATTAAAGCCAAATATAATGAGTACAAAAAAACTTTAAAATTTTGAACATTTTTCAACCATGACATTATAAACCAAATATCATGATTGAAAAAAACCTTAAAAATAAACACCTATATCAAAAATTAATTATACTGCAGACAATTTGAAAATGCTAAAAGTATAGCTCTTTTGAGATCTTACCTACAACTTAGACGCATTTTCAATAGAGCACTAGAATTGAAATAATTTTTAACTATGGTTTATAAAATCATTAGTAATATATACAAAATCATGAAAAATACCCTTTAAAAAATTATGAAGCAATGCATTTTTTAAATTAAAAATATGAAAAATAAAATAAATAAATTATATATATATATATATATATATATATATATATATATATATATTCAAAACTATTTTTATTTAAAATAAATCAATAAAATTTTATTAAAACAAATAAACTAAGATCATTTTAGAAATAAATGTAAAATAAAAGATAAAAACTAAAGTGCCATGAATTTTAAAATATATATATATATATATATATATATATATATATATATATGATTAAAAAGAGTTCCAAATCACTTGGGGATTGGGTATTTCAACCAATAACTAAGTAAAATACCTAGCTTTATGGCAAGGTTTAGAATTAACTATAACGAGGAGAATCAATAAACTATTGATCTTGACCTTTCAATTTTTTTAATGAAGGGAAAATTGGGAGAGAGAGAAACAGGAGCCGAAGGAACACCTCCGCCATGACCTAGGTTTTGGTGGCTTCTGAGCAGGTTTCCCCTGGCAAAACTTCTTCCCCAGAATTAGCGCCTTTTCATTCTTCTGGAGTGCAGATAGGCTCCTTCATGACAGACAATAACGGGGGAATGAGCATTCCCCCCTCCTCTGGTTCGCCATCCATTGGAGCGGTGGCAGGGGATGACAGCGAATGTCAACAGAACTCTGGCCCGCTCCCTGACACAAGTAGGGTGTCTCCTGCAGTTAAATCACCAACAACAGCAGCTGAAGAAGCAACAACAACCACATCCTCCACATGCATACCCAAGGCCACTGAAAGAACCAAGATCGAGCTCCCAACTCATCAAATCAATGAACAAATCCAATACATGAAGGACCATGCATTGATAGGAAAGTTCATGGGTTTCTAGCCTACAGAAAAATCCCTTCTAGGCTGGATCGCCTCCAAATGGAAGCCCAAGGGCAATATATATCTACATATATGTGCCAAGGGCTTCTTCAACGTGATCTTCACTTGCATCGAAGACAAAAACCAAATCATGGACGGTGGACCATATTTTTTTAACTTTGCGGGTCTATACCTACGCAACTGGGTCGAACGCTTCAACCCGGGCAAGTAAGATATCACTTGGGGTCCAGTATGGCTCAGGCTCTACACCCTTCCCCAGGAGTATTGGGACGAGCTAGTCCTTCAGGAAATCAGCAACTCTCTGGGATAATTCATTAAAATTCAACAGACATGTAGCCTACGCAACGATTTGCGTATACATGAACATTGCAAAGTATCTCCCTGATGAGGTAAGCCCGATCCATGATGACTATGAGTGGATTCAAACAGTATATTATGAACATGTACCATTTAGATGCTGGAAATGTCAACAACATGGGAACCTATTCAGAGATTTCCCCCTAATCCAAAAAATTGCTCTGACTAACAACTCAATAGAGAAAGACATGAAAGTCGTTGGAAGGAAAAGGCACATCAGGAAGTAAAATCTGAACTAGAAGAAAAGAGCTCCAGCATCAAGCAACATATTTGACGCCCTAGCTCAATTGAATGAGAATGAGAATAAAATTCCAAGAGACTCAGAGCGACCCCCGCAGGAGAATCCCCAAGCCTCGAAGTCTCAACAATCCAAAATCAAACTCGAAGCCTTTCTGATAACCCAGTACTCTTCGCACATAGGGGGAAAATCAGAAAAAGGTAAAGGCGAAGTGCTGGACTCAACCCCATAAGCAATGGAAGAATAACTAGAGAGCATTGACTACAGGGACCTCGACATCATGGGGTTGGAATATGCATGCAAGCAGAAAGATTTTCTCTCAATTCCACAGCACTAGATCCATAAATTGGAGGAAATCCTTCTTAGAGCTCAAAAAATACCATCTCTTGGAATTCAAGGAGGCATGCTCTTGAACACCAAGACAATTCTAAAGGAATCCCGGAAACGAGGAAGAAAAATTGATTTGCAGCGAATGGTCATCATGGGAAAAGAGCTAGTAGAATCAACACGATTACCCAAGTTGACCAGGTTCTACTCTGTAATTCCCAACCCCCCTTAATGAATATTATCTCATGAAATATCAGAGCGCTAAACAGTCCCTCCAAGCACAAGTTATTCAAGAAAATATTTACTGATGAAAATCTCACGATCTTCTTTATGCAAGAAACCAAATTCTCCAGCTCTACTCTGGACACAATTTTCAAGAGACTCTAGAAAGGCTGAAACACCTTGGATGTTGATGCTAATGGGGCTTCAAGAGGCTTGGAAATTATTTGGAATCCCCACTTCATCATATTACATAATAGTCAGGCTAATCGACACTTCATTCAAGCTTTCGTTCACCTGATTGGAACTAACATTCATGAACATCTCACAAATGTCTATTTCCCTCAGTTACTCCAGAAAAAAACAGAGCTTCTAGAAAGCATAAAAGATCTCAACAACTAGCGAACTCACCCTCTCTAGCTTATTGGAGGATACTTTAACATGATCACAATCCTTCAAGAAAAAAAAGGAGGAAGATCTCACCTTGATATGGACAACACCAAATTCAAGGTCTTCATCCAAGGAAATCATCTAATAAATCTTCAAACATCCAATGGAATCTTCACTTGGAATAATAGAAGAGGCATATCTCATCAAATTTCTTCTATATTGGACTGCTTCCTCATCACGGAAGACTTCATCCACTTGGGAGGAGAGATCACAGCCACCATCATCTTGACCTCAGGCTCAGATCATTGGCCGATCTAGCTCCAATGGCTCAGACAGGG
This sequence comes from Pinus albicaulis, assembly GCA_034641835.2. Taxonomy (NCBI): domain Eukaryota; kingdom Viridiplantae; phylum Streptophyta; class Pinopsida; order Pinales; family Pinaceae; genus Pinus; species Pinus albicaulis. Next base: position 300,087,813 of record CM076569.1, read on the forward strand.
TATAGCCACCTCAAAACCTTTTCACTTTGAACACTTTTGGCTTAAACATCCAGGGTTCAAAGACCTTATCTCAGATTGGTGGGCTTCCCTCACAACACCCTTGGGCACAAAAATGTATCAGTTCAGCAGAAATTTAAGATGCTCAAGGGGAAATTTAAATTGTGGAACAAGACCACCTTCGGCAACATCTTCAAAGACCAAAGAGATCTTGAGGAGTAGATTAAGTAGCTCCAACAAAAAATCATATCAGAAGGAATATCAGCAGACTCAAAGACCAAGGAAAAGACACTAACAGCCCAACTTGAAGAAAGAAGAAGCCAAGAAGAGATCTTATGGAAATAGAAATCTCGGATATGATGGTTGAAGGATGGAGAAATGAACACAAAATTCTTTCATCGCTCCAAAATCCAGCACAAGATGCACAACAGAATTACATTCCTCAAGAATAAAAATGGGGAGCATATGGAATAACATGAGGAAAGCACTTAGGAACTTCTCAATCACTTCAAGGAAATTCTCAAAGAATCCAACATCCAACGACAAGAGGCCATTGGAAAAATCACACAGCATATCCCAAAATTGGTCAATGAGGATCACAACAAGATGATGCTCAAATCCACAACACTGAAAGGTTGAATAAGCTATTTTCTAATTAAAATAAGGGAAATCCCCCAAGGCAGATGGATTCACCACCAACTTCTTCCATTTCTTCTGGGACACTATTAAAGAGGAAGTCTAGGGCATAGTGGAGGAATCGTGCAACACCCATTGGATTCTTCCATCTCTCAATGCAACCTTTCTCACTTTCATCCTAAAGGACTATAATGCGGCTTCTCTAAGTAAATACAGACCCATAGCACTCTGCAATGTAATTTACAAAATCATTTCCAAAGTTATAGCTAACAGATTGAAATAGCTTCTTCCCATGCTCATCTCACCGTAGAAAACTCGCTATGTTGAGGGAAATAAAATCGATGATGGAATAATTCTAACCCATGAGGTCATATACTCCTTAAAAACCTCAAAAAAATTGGGCATTCTCCTCAAAATTGACCTGTCCAAGGCCTTTGACAAGCTCAGCTGGAACTACATAAAGCAAGTCGTTCTTTCCTTTGGCTTCAGCCAAACTTGGGTCTGATGGATCATGAGCTTGATAACCTCTCCTTTCATCTCTATTATTTTCAATGTCATCCCCTTGGAAACATTCAAACCCTCCAAAGGTATAACGCAAGGAGACCCTCTCTCACCCTTTCTCTTTGTTCTTATGGCTGAGGGCCTCGACCACCTGATAAAGAGCTCAACCTGATCTCATAACCTTCAAGGAATTCCTCTACACAACCTCCCCCCCATTTCCCACCAACAATTTTTGGATGAAAATATGATCATGGGGAACCCCTCCATACAGGAAGCTTGCACCCTCATAACCCTTCTTGATTGTTTCTCTGAAGCCTCTGGAACCACTGTCAACCCAAAAAATCTCAAATCTTCTTTTTTAACAGGCCTCTTATCACCCAACGCTACATAGCTCGAATCTCAGGCTTCACCATAGCCTCTCTATCATCCAAATACCTGGGAGCTCCTCTCATGGACTCAGCTATCAAACATTCTTCTTAGAGAGAGTTTTTGGACAGAATGGATACTAAATTGTCCGCCTAGACCAATTTCTCCCTCAACATTGTCGGTTATCTGGTTCTCATCAAATATGTTCTTCGGTCCCTACCCATAAACCTCTTCTTTGTTTTAGCAGCACCAAAATGGGTCCTCAAGTCCATTCGCAATCTTCAAAGAAGCTTCCTCTAGGGGGGATCCAAGGACAAACACAAATGGGTGTTAGTCAAATAGAAAGAGGTTTGTATACCGAAAGCTGAGGGAGGACTGGAACTGAGAGATCCAGAGCACAACAACAGCATCATGGGCACCAATATATTTTGGAAATGGGTATCCAACCCTCATATACCGTGGGAAACCCTATGGACTACCAAATATGCATGAAATTGACCCAATGAGGAACCAATTAGATTCAACATCGCCCTTGGAGGATCCCAAATCTAGAATGCTGCCAACCAACAAAAATAGCTTACCTAAACTCATAGTTTATGGGAACTGCATGGTGGAACGCAAGCTAGATTCTGGGAGGATTCATGGTAGAAAATGCCTAGTCTATCCTCAATATTCCCTCATCCCCTCTGGAGCATAGTCCTACAGGAAAGAGAAAAAAATTACGTCCAAGACTTTTGGAACAATGAAACAACTCAAGGGTACAATACTTGGTTGCACACAAATAGATGGTAGGAAGACTGAAACAATGAGCAACACAGAGATATTTGGGAGGAATTAAAAAAAATAAGAATCAGAACTCAACATGGGCTAGACATTCTTCACTAGGGCCATACTCCAAGTGGTAATTACTCAACTAAGGAAGCCTATCATCTATCACAATAGTCGAACCTTGGCCCCAAAAATCAGATATGGAAGAAGACATGGACCGCTAGGCTTTGGCCCAAAGTAGCTACATTTTTATGGTTGCTCAGTAAAATACGCATCCTCACATGGGAGAACCTTATGAAGTGGGGTTTTGTGGGTCCTTCGAGGTGTATTTTATGTCAAAACGACATTGAAACCATCAATCATCTGTTGGAAATCTGCCCCATATCCAACACTTTTTGGGATAGGATTTAAATACTATGTAGAAGATCCGATCGAGATAGGGGAAACATCACCAACACCATTAGAAAATGGTAGGATAATCCCTACTCCAACAACCTTCGGAATCGTCTCTAGAAGCTTATTCTGGGTCTACTCATATGGAACCTCTGGAAAGAACGAAATAGTAGGATTTTTAAAGACACTACTTCAAATCGAGAGCATATCTTGGCCAAGCTTCACAACAACTTAGAAGAAACTCTCACCATGGCTCACTGGGGGAAGGATGACTTCCCGACAACCAATGTTGAATGTAACATTTGGAATAATTGGCACATAGGTATTAATCCCCCAATGGATAACTCCACCCCGAGCTCAAGTAGGATCTGTACATCTGAACAATGGAACTCCCCCCCCTCCCCCAGCTAGTTTTTTTTTGTGCAACTTCGATGGAGCCTCCAAAGGAAAAACAGGGGAAGCCGGATTTGGGGGTCTCTATAGATATTCTAGTGGCAGTCCCCTACACACCTACTATGGAAACCTGGGGTGGGACAACAACAACTCCACGGAGATGGAGGGGCTTATACAAGGTGTATCCATAGCCATTGAGCTTAACTTTTTCCCATTGGAAATGTAATGAGACTCGCAACTCATCATTCAAACAACCACCCGCATCCTCAATGGCACTCCTCCCTCGAAGGTTTCTACCAACTAGAGGCTGTCCAACCGTCTCAATTTCCTGGAACAGTTACTGTTGCACCACAGGGCCATTACCTTCCACCATGTGCGCAGAAAGGCAAACACTGTAGTAGATCTCCTGGCCAACAAAGGAGTGGATAGCTACTCAACGCTATATCACTCTAATTTCTCTTAGATTGAGGATGAAACCTTGCGATAGAACTACCACACTCTCCTCCAAAAGGATCAAACATCCCTGAATGCGGGTGACATGCCTCGACTATGCAAAGCAAGATCTTCCCACGCTCAGAATGACGATGCCTTGTGAAGCCAACTTTAACTTGATGTGGAACCTCATCTCATCAATCATTCACACTAGTACTCTATTGCACCTGATTTCCTGCCATACACTAAATCACATGCAATCTCAAGTGAACTTTCCCAACTCGCATATGTGAGTGTGCCAGACACCACACAACATTTGTGCTTGTGCCACAGGTCTTCAAAAGGTGATGTTACTTCTCATTCTATTATCCCTTTTATGTTCCATCCAGCCTCCAGATCCATCTATGCCTCTTCCCTTGCCATCTTGTTGTTGCTCCAATTTCCCTGCGTACTCCACCTACTGCGCACTCCCCCTAACGCGCGTGCCCTGTTGTGCACCAACCTGCAACATTATCCTCCATCTAATTCTCTCCTAGCCGCGTGCCCCCTTCGGCATGCCCCCCGGCCGCATGCTTCCCTTTGGAAAACCCCTCCTCTTTTGCTTCTCCCCATAGCGCACTTTCTGAGGCTGGCTCCCTTGCTGCACACCCTCCTTCTGCACACCCCCTACTGTGTGACCACCTGCAACACACCCCCCGCTATGCTTCTCCTTTTTGTGTTCTCCTACTACACACCTCACTGCTTTTTTTCCGGTCTCCCCTGCTCTACTTGTTAGCCTCCTCCCCATGGCTCCACGACAACGTCAAAAGACCATCAGGGGTATCCAAAGAGGTGCGATCTCGGGTCGCTATCACCGTGGCCTTGACTATTGTTTGAAATCCATTAAGAGCTCCTCTTCTAGAAGCCATGACAGAGAGGCAACTCAAACATTTGGGTGCACCTAGAATGATATAATATTATTTCTGGAGAATCAAAGGGGCAGAAGAGGCCCTAGGAACTCTACCATTGCACACTTTAAGCCACTCACTCCTTGTAAAACCTAGCCTCTCCCATTTCACGAGCTCTCAGAGGAGGATACAGAAGTGTGGATCATGGATTCAGATGGAGTTTGGACCAAAGTTCCTGATGTTGAGTACCTATTTGCTCCTATCATCCACGCAACCTCCCCAAATCCCCTGCGTGAGCCCACTACTGAGGAGGAGGCCATTGCGCATGAAAATAGATGTCACATCGAGGAGGATGACCTTGATACAAAGGATGATGAAGGAACACCATGTTTGCGCTGTTGCTTGATTATTTTTTGTTTTCTGTTATTTCAGCACATACTATAGATATTTTGTTTTTATATGTGTTACGGAACACTCTATAAATAATGATTGTTTGATGCTATTAAGGGGTTGGTTTCCTCGTAGGAGGCAGCCCCAAACCTGTGCTATTTTGAAATCTTCTAAGGCTTGGATAGGCTAAGCACTTCTTACCATATAAGCAATAGGAAAGGCTTTGATTGTGATTCGACTAGTATGGAAAGACAAAAAAAAATACACCACCTCTCTCTCCCCATTCACCTCTCTCTCCCCCATTTTGAAAAATATCATCCTAAAATCTCAACTTTTCAAGGACATTGAGCTTGACCATGTGTATGGACATTTAAAATCTAAGGCAGATACATTTAAAAACAAAGTAACCTCCTTGGCACAAGGAATAATGGAGCAGGATCAAAGTCCTAAAGTGTATTACACATACCATGATAAATATAGGAACTCATTCCTACAACAAAAATGAACAAAATGACATCCATAGTGGAGAAATAGGTCGAAGAATTGAATTGAGAACAATCCAAATCACTCAGCAATAAAATGTTCCAATGAATTTAGAACACTTGGGAACTTGGAGGATAGAAAAGAGGCACAAATTAATTCTACAAACATAAGGATTGAAGGAGGAGTACCTCCACCTTGAATGCAGTTACACTTGGTATGGATATGGAGCACTCTGGATAGCCAAGTGGTGGCAAGTAGAAAACATATTTGTTAAAGTGAGGTGGATACAGGTAGGGATCCCTGTAGCTTTGAATTGGCATGCAAATTACTCCAAAGCGGCCTTAAATACTCATCCCGTCTATATATTTTGTTATTCATGCCATTCAATTTAGGAAATCCACTACGCTAGTGTCATGGATTTGGAAAAGATGAATATAAATGCCACTAAATGATGATCCAAAGGATGGAGTGGGTTCCTTGGCATTGTCAATAAAAGGCTTCGCATTTTTCTAATCTTGGAAATATAGATATGGGATACGGGGCAACCTACATCATTAGACATTGGTTGACACCTTGTGTTACCCTGATGAGATTCAATGGTGCAAGAGTAAATGAATCAACTTCTGGAAAGACTGTTAGAGACTTTCAAGACTACAATAAATTCCATGAGCTAGCAGAGAAACCTAGAGAAAAGGGGAAGATGGACTCAACTAGCAATATTAGACAAAAAAATATGAATTGATGCAGGGTAAGTTTGAGAATGCAAGTCGCACTTGAGACTAAACTGAATGTCATGGATGTTAGACTAAAAAAGGTGGAGGAAGGGCTCAACATGGGGACAAAGGGTATCCAAAATGAATTAGACATCTGTGAGGAACCAGTACAAAAAATGACTAGAAAGGAAACATATCGAGAGTTGCAGTTTGTGGATTCTGATGTTGAACAAATGAGATAACATATTGAATTTGGGTTGTCAATCTCTAGATAATTTGTCATATTTTGACTTTTCTTAATGTTTTTCAAGTATACGTTTTTATTATGATATTTTATAGGGTATATGGTAGGCACTTGTTCAAGATAGCTACTAAAAGATAGTCATAGGCATAGAATTGATATATTTTGGTCCAATGAAACAATGTTATATTTAAACATGGTAGATTTTGTAATGGTTTTGGCCTTAAAACCAACTTTTGATTATAATATAATTGCATTATATATATATATATATATATATATATATATATATATATATCCAGAGAGTCATGGAGGAAGATTGAGATGATTCAAAAGAAATTCATAACCTACAACCTTAAGATTAAGGGAAATACTCCCTATCCTATCCTCTTGATCGAATCTGGTTTTTTCCCCATTGAAAGTATGACTATGTTTAGATATTTGATGTATAAGAAGAAGTTTGACAATAAGGAATCAAACACACTCCCTAAAATTTCTTCTAATTGTAGTCAAAACCCTCACCTTCGCCTCAAGCGCGGGTGGCATAAGGATGCCCAGTCCTGGCTCAACCATTGGGGAATTAAGGAGGAGCTCAATATGGGAAGCAAAGATAATATCAAAAATACTATTACCTCCAAGTTTAAGGACAAGTTGTGGGAGGATCAGGAGCTAGAGGGTAAAAGGAAGCTAAGATACTATAAGGAAGTGATCAACCCCACCCTTGATAACAAAAATTATCTCTCTGTGTTGTCCAACAATAAGAAAAAAATGAACATCGCTAAGATAAGAACTAATTCCCATGAGCTTCGGAGTGAGACCGGGTGATGGTCTATTCCCAAGACCCCTTGGAATGATAGAATCTGTCAAATTTGTGATTCTAAGCAGGTGGGAAATGAAAATCACTTCCTTTTAAACTGCCCAATTCTTACTCACATTCGCTCTCAATTCCCTACCATCTACCACACTTCCAATATTCTTGACCTATTAAGCCAACCCACCTATAGGGATCTTGGAGCACTTATTTCTCTTCTCTTTGAACATAGAAAAAAGATTTTGAAGAATAAAAATTAGTTTCGTTCTCCTCTCTTAAAGTCTGATAGACAACATTGGTCTTAACGGACGGTAACCATCATCATCATCATCATCATCATCATCATCATCATCATCATATATATATATATATATATATATATATATATATATATATATATATATATATATATATATATATATAGATAATTAAATAAGAAAATATTAAAAAAAACAAATTTTAAAAGATAAATAAATTAAAAATGTCTAAATAAACTGATATATATATATATATATATATATTCCCAAAAAAAATGAAAAATACAAAATATATATTAAAAATTAAAAATAAAACATATTTAATTAGAAAAAATATTTTAAAATGTGTGTATGTAGGTTTTCATGGGTTAAAATTATGGGGATTAATGCTTTTGGAAATATTATGGTTTCAATTGTTTTTAGATGTCCCATGTTTTGGGTGGACACTCTACTCATCTTAAGGGATTAACACGAAATAATTTAATTAGAAAAGGTTGTAAAGGCCTATATAAAGAGATGAAAGTAATGACTAATGGTTATTTGACTATTTATAGGGAAAAATAATATTTATTAAATGTTTAAGGTTCAAAGGTTATTGGCCAAAATGAATTATTGAGAAAAATAATCCAATTAAGTGTTGGAATCCAAAAAGACTAATAAATTAAAAAATATAGAAAAATAATTAGAATTTGTATTAATTATTATGGAAAAAGTATTTAAATTCATGATTTAAAAATAATGGAAAAAGGTGGGGGTGAGGGTGGGGATGGGGTCTGAGAAAAAATTTTGAGAGGTACGTAGGAAAAGATGGAGATAAATTTGTTAGTTTCTATAGCTCAGACATGTGTTCTAGTCTCAGATAGTGTCTATGAGGCTAGGGAACACATTTTCTCCAATACCTAGAAAATTTTTCATGAGAAAAGACTTTGATTAGAATTAATTAAGCAATTAATTAATTTTCCTAAGTTTAACTTAGGGAAATAACTAAATTAATAATTATTAATTAGGGTCAATCAAATTTTCTCTAGATACTTACAGGAATGTTATGAGAAAAGATCAAGATGATGTTAGCCATCAATTAAGATTACATCATGGTCATTGACTTTCAATGAGAGATTATATGAGGAAATCAATGGAAAATTCGAGAATAGATCATCAAAACATAGAGACAAATATTTTAATTGGTAGCAAGGTCACAAAGGAAACGTAGTGATACCAACAACAAGGATTTCAGTAGGAGGAATTGAGGAGAGATTTACGACGGTATTCTTTACGAGATTCCAACACTCGGAGAGAAGGGAATATAGGTTGAATTATTCTATAGTAAGGTCACATTAGCCAATGTGCATAACTAGGCAACAATTTAATTTCTTGTTGCCAAAGGCATTTGTCGGAGGCAATGTGAGTTTCTCAGTAGAGTTGTTGATGGAAGAAGATGTTGCAGGAATAATTTCCCCAAGGTTGTGCGAATTCCAAGAAGGTCATATGCATTTCCAAAGTATCCAGTGCGAGTTGCAAGGAGGAAGCTGTAAAGTTTTACAGAAGGAAACTTTGTGTTTCCAGATCAATTTTTCCAATGTTAGGAAAGCAGTTGATGCACTCTTTAATTTTTTGAAGAACTAATAATAAAACCCTCACCTACAAAACTGTTTTTCCAAGAAATTCATACACATTTCCAAAGTAGCCAGTGTGAGTTGCAAGAAGGAGGCAGTGAGGTTTTACAGAAGGAAACTTTGTGTTTCCAGATCAATTTTTCCAGTGTCACGCAAGGAATTGATGCACTCTTTAATTTGTTGAAGAAATAATAATAAAACCCTCATCTACAAAACTGGTTTTCCCCACACTAGATTTTTTCGAGGGACATTTGTCCAAAAATATTGGTGTCCATAATTTTTGTGTGTGAGCATAATTTTCTCAATTCATGTGGTTATTTATTTTTCAATGAATTTAAAGTTGTGTTTTATTTAATGTTTGTCGCAAAGAATTTGAAAAATACAAAGTAATATAAATTGATAAGAAAATAATAACTAGTAGCTGAAATAGTAATTAAAATTTCACATGGTATCAGAGCGGATCTGAGGGTAGAATGAAGATATGCATAGACACAAGAAGAGAAAATATGAGGGTTTTTAAACCAATTCAAGTTCTTTAGTTATTTCCACAATTTATTTGATTTCACCTTATTTCAATTTTTCCATAGGTGGCCTCAACGGGTTTGAGAGATCAGGATAGGTTGGATGGAGCCTCCAACTTTGGCATGTGGAACGCCAAAATTTCATTCTTATTGGATGAGTATGGAATGAAGGAGTATATGGAGAATGTGACTTCCATACCGACAAATCCGCAACAGTAGGCCACCTACAAAAAGTAGAATTCCAAAGAGAATAGGATTATTCTTGATGGAGTCAAGGACCATATTGTTCTACATATCGATGAGATGGATATAGCAAAGAATATGCGAGACGCCATAGTAAATTCGTACTAGAATCCTTCAAAGAATGGGAAGATGTAATATTCCAAATTTTCAGTCAACTATTTGGAATATTAAATTTTGGTTAATTTTGGCTTTTCTTAAATTTAGGCATAAATAATGTGGGTCCGGACCCAAAAATTAGTTTAAAGAAAGCTAATGAAATTTTCCTATAGTTTGAGGAAAAATATTGTGGCCTTAGTGGGGTAGGGAGAGCCAATGAGAGGGCTTTGTGTATTGTTGAGTGGCAGTGCTTTGAGTGGACAAGGAGGGACAACGCAGGGGTGACCAGTGAAGGGGAAATGCAGTCTAAGATGGGGCCCAAGAGGAACGTTAGGTTGTTGGATACAAAAGGAAGGGGGCAACTCATTTTCCCTCATTCATTCACTCAGAATTTTATGTCTTTTTGACTGAGCACACTTCATTTGAAGAGCCAAGTCTACAGTGTTGTTCAGCACAGGAGATCTTCAAGCGGAGATCTCAACCTTTGCCTCGGAGGACTTCGAGTGCCCGCTCAAGAGAGGAGTTCCATAATTTTGTGGGATGAGTTTCACGACATCACCAGTAGAGAACGCAGTCCCTCCAGGACAACGTAGAGACATCCAAGATTGCACAGTGATTTCACAGTCCAACCAAAGGGAAGTGTTGAGAGTAGGGAATTGAAGAGGAGATCAATCGGAATATTTGAAGGGGAGGCTAGCCACCTCCTACTAGGGATTTTGGCAGTGTTTCAGAGGCATTTTCCAGAAATTCCAGTGAGGAGTTCGATTTCCATAGCAGAGCAGCATGCCAAGCCCAAAGGGGAATATTTTTGAGGTCGAGATTTCTGCAAACCCTTCGCGGGTTTTTGTGGATTTAGTGGGAGAAATTCCAACCAGCAGTCGGAAATCAGGAAGCAGTAGTAAATTCCTAGACTGGACAATGTAGTGGGTGAGCCACGTAGAACATACTTCAATAGAGGATTTTCTAGGATTAGAGTTTTTCTTCAGCCTGCCTTGAGCAGACCCAGGTGCTATCATTCTGAGCACCATACTTCTACTCTTTCCAACATTATAATAAAATGGCTCAGCACTGAATTTGGTTCCAATTTACGTGTTTTTAATGGTTTTTTTTATTTTTGTTGTATTTTCTTGTCTATTTTTCCCTTTTATTACTATTAATCCCAATTTGGGATATTATAGTGGTATCGTAACTCATATAATTGGCTCAACCTATGGAGCACACGGTCTATGACACCAAAAGATAGGCAGAACATCACCTATTGGAGATAAAGGTACAGGAGTAGGGAAAGGAGGCTTAAAACCACTCATGACCAAATTTACAACATTCCATAGGTTGAAGAGAGATATATGGCACACAGGGATGACGAATGAAATGAGGAGAAGGAGCTTGCCCACCTTATTTTGAAATCGGTGCAAGACCTATCCAATAGGATTGAGGAGATGGGTCAAAAACTTGGCGGAGATGGTAAGCATAAGGGAATTCAAGGGGAATTCCAGATTGGGGAAGGATATAGCACTTCACACCACTGGATTGGTCCTCACACTACACACCAGGTTGTACCACACACTCCACCACATTCCACCATTCCCGCGTTCCTAGCCTCAAGAGCAAGAGGGCAGAAAGAACTGGAGGTAGCTCACTATGGAGATTACTTTGCAAAGTATCAGTCCTATGCATTGGATTTTGGAGGAGCTATTACTTTCAACGATTTTTTCCAGCAGAAGAAAAAAAACAGACCCAAGGGCCAAGACAGAGGAAGAGGGTACACGCAGGGGAATGACTTGCAACGTACCGTGGGCAATATTTTTCTACCAACATTTGATGGGTCATTGAAGAGTTTAGATAAAGCATGGGTGGAGAAGTTGGACATTTATTTTGAGCTTAAAAAAATGATGAAGTTGGAGGCCATTAAGGTGGTTACATTGCACTTGGAGGGAGAATCCCATGACTGGTGGTTTCATGGGTTTACTACATTGGGTCATGCAGGGGTGTTAACGTATGATGAATTTAGTAACCAGGAGAGTGCTGGAGAGGTTTGATTAGATGGATCCTTGATCCAGGTGGATATTGGTGGCCACTCACCTATTCCACCAAGTCAGTTTCATCAGTTTTATTATTTATTATTTTTATCATTTTTTCAGTTCCTAAACTTATGGATAACATCGTAGTCCTTGGATAGATCTTTCCAACGAGGTATCATACACACCAAACGGAGATACTATGACCAAGTTACAACCCCATGAAGTTGGTTGCCCAACTAACCCCAACGGGGCCCATAAACTCTTGGTGTTACATCTCCTCAAGTCAGGTTTTTGGTTGTTTAGGGTTTTATCTTATTTTTAAATAATAAAAATGCCCTTGAGCCTCATTTTACAATAGTTCAGAGGCATGTATCCGCCACATCTCTTCTCGAAGATAAGCTACCATCGCCTAGCTAGTTTATGTCCATTATGTCTGTAAGCATATTTCATTCAGTTGATATTAATGAAAAGAAGTTTTATTTCTACTAAATCTCTATGTTTATGTTTATTTCTATATTTTATTCTATTCCTGCATAAATCCAGATTCAGGTTACGGCTCCATGAGGGTTTGAAACATATTTCAGTTTCAATGTTTTGTAGTAATATTCAGTAAAATTAATGCAAGTTCCACGGTCTCCAAATATCATATTAGAGTGCAATATACCTCATTTGAAATTATTTTTTATTATATCAAATGGGTTTTTTATGGAACATTAGGGGAATTTTGAGGTCTAAAATGGGCCTCCTAAAGAAATAATAAAATAATATTTAAACCAATAAAATAATATTTATGAATTTTCAATTCACTTTTTGCACCACAATCCATGTAACCATAGTTAAATTCAATAAAATTTGTACCAAGATAAAATTAATAAAAAATTTGCATTTATGTGACTATAAATAAGAATGAGCTTTTCAAGAAAAAATCATTATCATTGAACAACTAATACATTTGTCCTTTGTACTTAAATAACTTAAAATAAAATATAAATATAAATTTATAAATTATAAATTATATTATACGTTATTAATTAAAAATGATTTTATTTAAATTGTATAATAACATGTAATTAATATACTATATAAAAATGATATAATATAATATAATAAATGTATAAGGATATGCATTGTTTCTTTCAAGAAATATGAAATGAAAATAATATTTTTTTTATTATGTTTAACCATGAGTTTTTATCCACCATTGAGAATGTGATAAGTAAGTACCTTTAACTCAAGCAATGCCACCTCAACCATTAGGGATGATGTCATCCCCTAAAATGTGATTGGTTCTCATAAAGTGAATTTTGATTGTACATTTTCCTTAGGAGGCCCATTTTAGACCTCAAAAATCCCCTAATGTTTGATTTCATTTATCGGTTTGAAAGATATTAGCAATTGAAGTTACACCTCTCTAGAACACTACGTTGTTGCGTATCCTATGAATTTATGCAATCATTTTCTCACCCTAAAGGTCATAAAATTTCAAGCGTATTATATCACTGGAAATATCTATTCAATAGCTCAAATGGGTCTTTGACGGAATTTGATTTTATTACCTATAGCAGAAGTTATCAACAAAATTGTATCAAGAGGTCCATTTCAACCAAGATCCAAATCAGTGGTATCAGAGTAGTTTTCTCTTTCTCGATATTTCCTTTCATGTCCCCAATGAGGTCGGGGTATAAGGAGTTATGAATCGATGTGTTTGAACCATTTGAAGATCATCCTCACAAACCCCGACGGCCTCCCATGACGGAAGAAAAGAAAGACGAGAGAGCAGGAGATCCTATCAAAATATTCCTTGAGGAGGCCCTCGAGAAACAAAGGAACACAGTGATGGACAAATTTACCCAGATCCTTCAACGATTGGCCATCAACGGTGCATCTACAACCAACAACCACTCTAGAGGTACCACTACTTTTAAGGTACAAGCCAACTACGACATTCCTGTATTTGAATGCCAGATAGATGTAGACGATGTAGATAGATGGTTTAATTTGATGGAAGGGAATTTTTTGATCCATGATTTCTCTAACCGAGAAAATATTACTTTTTCACTCCTCAAAGCCACCCCATGTGTCAAAAACTGGTGGTAAACCTACCGTGAGAAAAAGGATGAGAGAGAACCCTCTCTGTTCTCAGATGCACCCACTTGGAATTTCTTCTGAGCTGGCATCAACAAATAATATTTCCCCATGGAGAGCTATGAGGACAAGTACATCCAATGGACCACCCTATAATAACAAAGGGATCAAGATGTGCACGAGTTGATGAATGTGTTCCATACCCTGTGCACAAAGTTGGCTTTTAAATATTCACAGAAAAAATTGGTACTCAAGTACCGTAGTTGTTTGCACAGATACATTCAGGAGGAAATGGAGTTCCTCGATATTACCTTGCTTCGCACGACATATCGATATGCTGCCAATATTGAGCAGAAAATTAAGCAGAAGAAGCAAGACTTTGGATCCGCGAATATGAATACAGGGAAAGGAACCCCTTAATCACAGAAAAGGGGCAAAGCCAAAGTGAGACTAATCCAAATAACACCACAAAGCCAAAGAATGACATGGGGAAGTGGTGTGAATTTAATAACAGCTCCACTCACAACACAAGCAAGTGTCGGACCAAACAATCGTTGGTGGCCGAACTTAAGGCATCTAAATCAGATTCATGTTCTAATTCTGAGTCAGAATCAGACAAGGGAAATGAAAAAGGGAAGTTTATCATTGATGTGGATCCCAGTGCCATTGTTGCCACCACCAAGCTCTAGAGGGAGGATCCTGAGTATCTAGAGGAGGGGGAGCACCTCTTCCATTCGCAAATGTGAGTGAAGGGTTCTCCACTGCAATTCCTTGTTGATAGCGGAATCCAAAAGAACCTCATTTCAGTATAGGTCATGAAGCGGCTCGGCCTACCGACCACATCACACTCACAGTCGTATACCATTGTGTTGCTTCACCAAGGAATATCTCTCTACGTCAGCCAACAGTGCTACCTTCCGTACAAAATCTAGCCCTTCACGGATGAGGTACTGCGTGATGTTGCACCTCTTGACGTATTTGATGTATTATTGGGCCAACCATACTTGTGGAAGCGACATGTTGTGTATGAGTCTAGACCTCATTTTGTTATTATTACTTTGGGAAATAATTTGTATAGGATACCAGAGGTAGTACCACCTCCCGCCATCTCTTTGATTACTTCAAAGCAACACAGTAAGATTATTTCCCAAACTAGGAAATTTTTTTTCATTACAATTTACCCATAGGGCAAGAAGAATATTATGGTCACAACTTCCAAACAAGGCTCCCCTGCACAACAGAAACAAATGTAAAAAGTTGTGGAGGAATACAAGTACATTTTCTCCTCACCCACAGAGGTTCCTCTACACTGTCAGGTCAAGCACTCCATTGATATGACCCCAAGCGCGCCACTGCCTGATGTTGTCATACCTCATGTGAACACATAAACAAAATCCACATTTGTATTGTCTGATGTTCGCCAACAGGTCCACGACATCTTGGAGAAATCCAATTCCAAGTACAAGCATCGTCGGGATCAACATCGAGTGCCACAGAAGTTCTAGGTGGGCGACACATTTTGGTTACATTTTTAGAAGGAGCACCTCTCTCGACCCCACTAAAAGCTATGCCCACTTCAAAGCAAGCCAACTTCTTCACCAGGGAAAGTGGTTCACCAAGGACCAGGTTCAAGAGAAATTTCCCTAGCTCATGGAGGCTCTGCATGCAATGGGGACCATTGCTTTCTAAGGGGGGAGGAATGATCCAGGTGGATATTGGTGGCCACCCAACTATTCCACCTAGTCAGTTTCATCAGTTTTATTATTTACTATTTTTAGCAGCTTTTCAGGTCCTGAACTTCTAGATCCATTTTTAGGTCCTAAACGATGTATTCATCATAGAGATATTTCCAATGAGGTATCATATGCACCAAACGAAGATACTATGACCAAGTTACGACCCTGGGAAGTTAGTTGCCCAACTAACCTCAACGGGGCCCATAAACTCTTGGTGTTACATCTCCTCAGGTTAGGGTTTTGGTTTTTTTAGGGTTTTATCATATTGTTCAATAATAAAAAGGCCCTTGAGCCTCCTTGTAACACAATTCAGAGGCATGTAGCCACCACATCTCTTCTCAAAGATAAGCTACCATCCCCTAGCTAGTTTATGTCCATTCTGTCTGTAAGCATATTTCAATCATTTGATATTAATGAAGTGATGTTTTATTTCTGCTACATCTCTAGGTTTATGTTTATTTCTGTATTTTATTTCGTTCCTGCATAAATACAAATTCAGGTTATAGCTCCATGAGGGTTTGAAACATATTTCAGTTTCAATATTTTGTAGTAATACTCAGTAAACTTCATGAAAGTTCCACGGTCTCCACATATCATATTAGAGAGTGAAAAATATCTCATTTGAAGTTATTTTTTATTATATCAAATGGGTTTTTATGGAATTTTATTTTGTTTCCCGATTTGAGAGATATGAGGAATTGAAGTTACACCTATTTGGAACAGTGAGCCACTGTGCGTCCTATGAGTTTCTGGAATCATTTTCTCACCCCACAGGTCATCAAATTTCAAGTGTATTCTATCACTTGAAATATCTATTCAATACCTAAAATGGGTCTTTGATGGAATTTGATTTCATCACCTATAATAGAAGTTATCTGCAAAATTTTAGCAAGAGGTCCATTTCAACCAAGATCTGGATCAATCCTGAGGAGAAATTTCGAGAGCTGACCAAGCTCAAGCAGACGGGGAATCCTGAAACATACGTTTCAGAGTTCATGTGATTGTTGGTGATGGTTCTAGATCTGTCATAACCTAGGATGATTTTCATGTTTATATATGGGTTGGCAGAGCTACTGCATGGGCTAGTGAGGTCAAATCGACCCACTACGATGTAGGACACCATTGGGAGAACTCGGGATCTGCAGGATGCATTATCGAGGGCTAGGGCCCCCATACCCAATAGACCAACTTTCTAGCAGAGAGGAAGGGGAATGAAATCTCCACCCCCGAGAGGTAACTAGGGTCAAGGGCCATTAGGTGATGATATTAGGAGAGATCTGAGGAGGAAGAAGCTCTGCTTCACATGCCATGAGCCATGGGCACCAGGACACAAGTGTGCCAGAGGGAAGACAGACTACATTGAGGTCTTCTGAGATAGTGAGGGAGAAGAGGAGACACTTTTCGAGATGGGAGGTGTTGATAGTGCAGCAGCACAAGGGGAAGATCCTCCACCACCACCTCCTCTAGCAATAGGAGGGTAATCATTTTCACTAACTAGAGGGGTCCTTGCATCTTTGCGAGGGATACCCAAGTAATTAATATTGAGGGTCCGGGGGACATTTCAGGGACAATGTGTCTCAGTGCTAGGAGACATTGGAGCCACGCACAACTTCATAGATTCCCATATGGTGTAGAGGCAGGGAATCCAGACAGAGGGGTTTGATGTATTCTCCGTACTAGTTCCGGGAGCTAGGACCATGCAGTGCATGTAGTATGTTTCAGCTTTGACAGTGACCATGGGGACATACTCGATGACAAGTCATTTCTTGTGGTCGACATTCTAGACACCAAAATGGTGTTGAGGGTCCAATGGCTCATCACCCTTGGTAGAGTCACTACAAATCAGCAGAAGTTAGAGATGGAGTTCATGGAAAAGAGTGGGAAACTAGTGATGCTTAGGGGCATGCATACATACCCCCTAAGACAATTTATGTGCATAGGATGGACGCAGAATTAAGGCAGGGAGACATAGATGGGAAGTTGAGGTGAGGATTTCAGAGGCAGATGGTACAACTCAACCCACACATCCAGGTGTATGTTAGGACTCTATAATGTACCTTTTTGACCATACATTTTGTTATCATTCCACTCTTTCCTAGTCCATATTTAAAGCCTATATTATCACTTTCATCCATTCTTCTAAAGGTATATAACATTCTTCTCTTTACTATATGTTTAATTTTTTTTACATATAATTTTACATTACTTTCATATTTGATCATTAACCGAAAATATATAGTTGCTGAGACAGTTTGAAGACTACAGTTAATTCATCATGGCTATCTGAAGACCACGTTGCTGAAACAGTCAAATAGTATGCAAATCCCGTTGCTAAAACAGCCCGTGATTTGTGATTTTGAAGCAGTATTTCAGGCACGACAGCAACAAGAAAAGATAAGTAAGGGAGCTGTTACATTGGCCGTAACAACTGCACCTCAGAGCCAGTACCATCGTAACCATTGTAACAGCATTTTGCTATGGAAGAACAAAATATTATATTTCAGTATAGAAGATCAGATCTGGTTAAGAATAGGATATTCTATGATGTAATCAATTGTGTAATAGATGTCTCCTCTTTAAAAAGAGGAGACATCAACATTAGACGGGGGACTACGGAAGGTTTATTTTGAAAGAGACTTACAGAGAAGGAACATGAATCCTTTGTAATATGTTACATTTGACAAATGAATAAAAGCTCGTTCTGATCATTTTGTTTTAATTCCTTCTTCTGGGGAATCTTGTGAGAAGGAAAGGGCCCACCTTCTTCACAAGATTCACCCATTTATTTCCGTAGTGTGTTAACTGTTCTTTTCATTTACGCCTTGTTAAACTCTGTTTGCTGAAATCGTTTATGCAATATTGGAACTCTGTTATCTATTGCTGAAACTCTTTTTCCATTGATTGTTGCATTGTTTTCATACAATTCATTCCTATGTAATTGTGGATTATTTTATTTGTTAATCTTGTTTACATAATGAGTTTGTGAAAGCGTGGTAATCAGAAACAGGTGCTGAAGATTCCTACTTGGGGAATAGGGTTTTGTTCTCTGTTATAGCATAATTGGTCTTTTCTTCTGCAGATTGGTTTCCTTTCCTAGATTGTTATCTTTTTAATGTAATCAAGGATTCTTTTGGTGATTGTCTGCAATAGAAAGATTGTCTTTACTGTAACTCAAGTAGAAATTCATTTTGTTTGAAGCAAGGTGTGATTAGTGTAATTTTTACTACAACTTTTCATTGCTTTTGAGATTGAGCATATACAGTGTGTGATTGCCTTTGAAATAAACAGACTTCCCTGGGTTGACAATTTATTTAGCACTTGATTGTTTAAATCAATAAGCAATTAAAGCGACCAACATTTTGGCGTCGTTGTCGGGGAAGGAAATTATAAGTTTCAAAAGCATTGATGTTTTTCTTTCAGATGTGCAGATTTCATGAGAGGATGCGGAGCCCATAAGAAAACTAACCCTACAGGTGGCAAGGGAAAAGGAAGGGGAGGAAGAAAGACCTTTATTGACGAGATCATATCAAAAGTTGAATCTTCTCATAGGCTAAGCTCTCGAAGGCCAAAGCCTCAATATTCCCCTCAATCAAACTACGAAACAGAAGAAATTGTGAACCCTAAAAATGTTGAGGAGCCAATAGAAAACGTTGAAGAACCAGCAAAAAATGTTGAAGAGCCAGTAGAAAGTGTTGAAGAACCAGCAAAAAATATTTAGGAGCTAGTAGAAAACATTGAGGATAGAGCAAGTGCAGTAGGAGATCAAGCGATGGAGGGAAACAATGAAGGATTCTTTGGCGGAGAACAAGTAGATCCTAAAGGAGAAGGAAGAGATGAGAATTCTCTCTCTACCTTGGGATTTCCTATTGGGGATATTCCTAGAGGAGCAACTCCCATGAAGAATATCCCACTTTCAGCCATACCTAACTTCCATGTTTTATCTTTTGAAGATCCTGATGAGTTTCTTTTCGAGTTTGATATATTATGCAGAAGTTATAATTACATTACTAATGCCCAAAAACTGAAGCTATTTCTAGCCACTGAAATGAAATGCACTAAGGTGGTTCATGAGTCTTAGAGGCCATGCAATCACAACATGGGAATAGATGAAACAGAAATTTATGTTCAAATATCAAGAGTACTGCCGGACTAGAGAAAAAAGAGAGGAATTATTTAATATGGTACAAAAGGAGGACGAGAATCTAGAGAACTTTGTGGAAAGATTACAATACAACTTGCAGATATCCAATCATCCAGATGTAAGTAAGATATTCTTAAAATAATATTACTAAAAGGGGTGAGGGATGACTATCTAGATATGCTAAATATGCTTGGTAAAGGGGACATATCTAAAGAATCATATGATGAAATTTTTAACCTCTGTAAAATATGTTCAAGAGGAGCTGCAAGGAATAGATCAAATAGCAGGGATACCACATATTCAAGAGTTCAAAAATCAGCTAGTGGAGGAGCAACAAGAGCTAAAATAGGTAATTTACTTGAGGAATTTAAAACTGAAATGTTAAGTTTTTTTTCTTCACAGATTGACACCTTGCAAGTTAAGAAGAAAAAAGTCGAAGAAAAAGTAGCTTTGGCTATCTTTTGCCCCAAATGCAGCGATAAACACCCACTAAGGGAATGCCCATTGGACAAGGTGCCAATTTGCACCCTTTGTGAGAAGGATCATGAAACACAACAATGCCCTTCTTTACCAGGAATAAAAGCAGCATTGCAACCAACCAAAGAAGAATCTGAAGCAGTCTATCTGCTGACACAGAAAAGGAAATGGCAACCACGAGGACAAGATATGAACTCTAATATGCCATTTACATATTCTAATCGTTGGAACAATTATCCTTCTTTTAGTCAAGCAAATTACCCTCCCTTTAACCAAATGCAATACCCGCCCTTCAATCAAATGAATTACCCACCCATGCAACAAACAAATCTTCCCTTTGTAGACCCTGCAATGTGGACTCCTTGGCCTCCACAACAACAATCTTACTTTAACCAATGGAATCCGAATTGGAGGGGTCAACAACTCCCGTTTCCAAATCAATTTCCTCAATTTCAACAACCACTTCCTCTACCATCAGGTGCTCCACCGAATAATCAAATGATAAGACCCCAACTCCCTATACAACCAAATCCTAACCCCAATAATAAAGTTGTGCAAGTTATTGATATTCAAAACCATCCTATATTTCTTGTTTTCCCTGCACAATGTAATGGCATTCATTTACGATCTGGGAAAATAGTTGAACCCATTATCGAATCAGTTACCTCTTCTGATTCTGATAAAGAAGAGACTGAAAAACATGATTCACATAAATAGGTACAACCATCCTTTAATAAGAGTGCTGAAACAACAGAACCACCATTCCCTGAGCGTTTAGTTCTAACTAAAACACCTGAGCCACCTGCTTCTAATATTTTAGGGGAATTACAGAATCTGTATGCTAAAATTCCACTTTTACAAGCACTAAGAGATGTACCAATTTATGCCACAACGATGAGAGATATTTGTGTTAAGAAACCCAGTAGGAAAGCTAAAGATCCCCTTACAGTTCATGTTATGGGTGATCTATCTGCATTAATGTCCGATAAATCTCCCCAAGTTAAATATGGTGATCCCGGCCATCCTAGTGTCACGGTGAAAATCGGGAGAACAATAATCCCTCAAGTTCTGGTAGATTTAGGTGCTGCTATAAATATTATGACCCTTGAAACTTCACAACTATTACAGCTGAAGAACGTAATCAGAGATACACCAACCATTCTAGAGTTAGCTGACCGTTCTACAATCAAACTGGAAGGAGTTATTGAAGACCTAGTTATCTCAGTTGAATCTTTGAATTACCCAGCTAACTTTGTGGTGTTACAGACTAAAAAAAATTTGGGGGGACATCCTCTAATTCTGGGAAGGCCCTAGTTAGCCACAGCCGATGCCTTTATCAGCTGCAGATCTGGTTCAATGACAATTTCCAATGGATATGAAACTAAGCAGCTTACTCTTTATCCTCACGCTACACCCATGATTAATAATGATAATTTTGTATGGATGGACTATGATGATCATGCTATTCAACCTATTTTGACTATGGGACAAGATTTAAGCCTTAAAGATACCACTGAGGATGAGGTAATTAATAATTTTATTTGTGAACCCTCCTCTGTGACTCTTGAAATGCATAATCAGCTCACCGCACTTTTGAAATCAAATACCCAGGAAAAGCTTAAATTTGAATATCTGCCTAAAACATCAACCACTATCTCTTCTAAAACTATAATAGTAGAAATCGAACCTGCCAAAACACTAAACATAAACCCCGACTTGACAGTTGCTGAAACACAACAATTAATGAAGTTGCTGCTTGAAAATAAGGAAGCATTTGCATGGGACTATACAGATATGAAGGGAATCTCTCCTGAATTATGTACTCACTGGATCTATATCAAGGAAGGTTGTAGACCAGTCTGTCAACCCCAACGACGAATGAACCCTAATTTAAGAGAAATTTTCAAAGAGGAACTTCAAAAATTACTTAATGCAGGGTTTATATATCCTATATCTGAGAGTGAATGGGTTTCCCCATTGGTAATAGTTCCTAAGAAAAATGGGAAATGGAGAGTGTGTATAGATTATAGAGCCTTAAATAAAGCCACTCAAAAATATCACTTTCCTTTACCATTCATTGATCAGGTATTAGATAGTTTTTCAGGGAATAAATTCTTCTCCTTTTTAGATGGGTTTAGTGGGTATACTAAAATCAGAATTGCACCCCAAGACCAAGATAAGACCACTTTTACTAGTCCTTGGGAAACTTTTTCCTATAAATTTCTCCCATTTGGACTATGTAATGCACTAGCAACCTTTCAAAGAGAAATTATAGGAATATTTTCTGATATGCTCTATGACTCTATGGAAATATTTATGGATGACTTTACCCCTTATGGTGTGTCTTTTGAAGATGCATTACATAATCTTGAGAAAGTACTTAAATGATGTATACAAGCTCACCTCTCCTTAAGCACTGAAAAATGTCATATGATGATGAGTGAAGGAGTAGGGCTTGGACATTTTATTTCAACTCAAGGAATTCAGGTGGATCCATCCAAAATACAATTCATTCAGAACCTTCCTATTCCTAAAACACAAATGGATGTAAGAAGTTTCTTAGGACATGCAGGATATTACAGGAGATTTATTATAAAAAAACTCCAAAATATCTTCTCCTTTGTTTGTGTTACTTATGAAAAATGTTGAATTCAAGTGGACTAATCTTTTCCAAGAGGCCTTTGTAGAACTCAAGCATCAGTTATCTACAGCTCTTATTTTGAGGGGACCTGATTGGGAATTTCCCTTTCATATATCTTCTGATGCTTCGGATACTGCAATTGGAGCTGTCTTGGGACAAGAGGAAAACCATCTTCCTTATGCTATCTACTTCATTAGTAAGAATATTACTCCTGCTGAGCTTAATTACACAGTTACCGAAAAGGAATTTTTAGCATTCATTTATGCTATTAATAAATTTTGACATTACATTACTGGTTACTCTACTTTTTTCCATACTGATCACTCGGCTATTAAGTATCTAATGAAAAAATCTGTCACAAATGCCCGAGTCACCAGATGGTTATTGTTATCACAAGAGTTTGATATTATAATTTTAGATCGACCAGGTAAAGAAAATGTTGCTGCTGATTTCCTTTCTCAGTTAAAAGTTGATGATAATACTCTAGTAGATGATTCCTTTCCTGATGAATATTTATTTGTAGTATCTTCTCACTCACCATGGTATGCAGACATTTCCAGTTATCTGGTTGCAAGGAAGTTACCATCACACTTATCACATCGAGAGAAAATAAAAATAATTCAACAAAGTGCTCGATATAGCTGGATAAGTGGGTGTCTTTTTTATACAGGACTTGATCATGAAATCCGAAGATGCATTAGAGAAGATGAGGTGTATGATATATTAAAAGCTTGTCATGATGGCCCTTATGGAAGGAATTTTGCTGATAAGAGAATGGCACATAAAATTCTTATGATGGGTTATTATTGGCCCTCAATATTTAAGGATGCAAAGAAATATGTCCAGGCTTGTGATAGCTATCAGAGAATGGGTCAACCTAATCATAGAGATGAAATGCCATTAAACCCCCAGGTAATACTTGAACCATTTCAAAGATGGGCCTTAGACTTTATAGGACCCATTAATTCTCCATCCATCCAAAGAGTTTATATATTATTATGCACAGATTATATGACTAAATGGGTAGAGGCTAAAGCACTCCTTAGAGCTAATGAAGAAGTTGTCCTAGATTTCCTATTTGAAGAAATATTTGTTAGATTTGGAATCCCTAGAGAGCTAGTTACAGATGGAGGACCTCCTTTCACTTCTCATGGTTTTAAAGCCACCCTTCAGAAATATCATATTCATCATAAAATGACTACACCATACCACCCCTAAGCCAATGGACAAGTGGAGAGTACAAACAAAGTAATAGAAGACATTCTAACAAAAATAGTGAAGGAAAACCGGAAGGATTGGTCTCAAAGGCTCCCTGAAGCGCTATGGGCTTATAGAACTACTTGGAGAAATACTACAGGATTTTCTCCATATGAATTGGTTTATGGTAAAAGTGTTGTTTATCCTGTGGAATTTGAAATTAAAACCTTAAGGACTACTTTAGTCGTTAACCTTGATTTGACTGATGCACAGACAGCTAGGTTGCAGTAGCTTCATGAATTGGATGAAAAAAGATTAGATGCCATTCATCAGACAACTATGATCCAACAACAAAGAACAAAGTGGCATGATAAAATCATCAAGCATAAGCAGTTCCAAAAAGGTAATTGGGCTTTATTGTATGATTCTCGGTTTGAAATTTTTTAGGGGAAACTACGTACAAGATGGTTGGGACCTTAAGAAATAGATACTATTTTTCCCAATGGAACAGTAAGGCTCCTAACATTTGATGACTCTAAAACACCACTATTAGTAAATGGTCATCAGCTTCGTCTGTACCGGCGCCCTATTTCCAAAGAAGATTTCAAGGCCACTTGCATGGAAGATGCACATTATCTCTTTTTAGAGGAGCCTTCTGCTCCTCATTGCATTCAATTTTTCTGCATTTTATTTTTAGCATTAGATTATATTTCTTAAACTAATAATCCCTGTCAAGGGCTGGCATGTTACAATTGATTATTTTGCAGATTCTTGATTCAGGAAAGGCTTACCGAGAAAGGGCAATTTCACCACAAGCAAATCCAAGCTTCATTTTGAGAAGCATTGCTCCCCTCACTTCAACCCATTCATAGTTCATCATTCATTCCCTTCATTCCTTTTTCCCTTTTCATGCCATTTTCCCTATTTTTCACATTGCTGAAACACCATTCTTCATCAAATACTTTCCCCATTTTTCATATTACTGAAACACAATTCTTCAGCAAACATTTTCCCCATTTTCCCACTGCTAACACACCATTCTTCAGCAAATACTTTCCCCATTTTTCATATTACTGAAACACCACTCTTCAGCAGAATTTCATCCATTTTTCTCGTTGCTGAAACACCATTTATTTCTTCAAAAGATATGACTATGCAGCATTTTCTGTCATGAAACCATATTCTTACATTCTTTCATTCTCACTTCTCTTATTCCTTATGTTAATTATGTTCTTTCACTACCTTCTCCTATGATGAAACAGACCTCTAATATAATCTCCCTCGTGTTTCAAAAAACCTCTAAAGTTCTTCCATGAATCTTGAGCTATTATAAGCAAGCACTATATTTTTCAAAGTAAAAATCAAAGGTAAACATGAGGTATGTAAATTTTATATGTAAGTACAATTAAACTATGGTTAAATGAGAAGATTTCACAAATCCCCATACATTTAAAGTCAATATTTCAGCCATAGTTTGGGGGGGGGGGGGGGGGATGACTGTAAATTATATGCCATCATTTCACAACATGCCAATTACCATCATATTTCTTACCCATTACCTCGCCTCTTCACCATTATTCCATGTTCTCATTCGCAAAATTTACTCTGTTAGAAGTCCGGTAACTTGGCTTTTTGACTGTGCATTTTACTGAAGCTGGTTAACTATGGGAGGACCTGCTATTCGACACGAGCCTGGCATGATAGCTCTGCTCAAATTATACCTAGAAGTGTATCATATTTTTCAACAAGCAGGCTGGGTAGGATATTTTTAGAGGCTTTAGGAATTTGATCCACAACAGGTTCTTGAATTTGCACGAAATCTTCAAGAAGATCATTCTACTGTCCAAGGAGTTCGAATTCCAGTCTCAGAGGGTGACATAGCATAGGTTTCAAGTCTTCTGGTCACTGGCACTCAATGGTTTAGTCGAAAGCATATCATTCTGAATGCACAACAAGATTTTATTCTGCCAGGAGAACAAGTGGAGCCTAAAGGTCGGGGTGTCCGACTTAACTCATTTCCGCCTCCTTGGCCGAAAGTTGTTGAATTCATCAAACATTACCATACTTGTGAAGGCCACTACCAGGTAATCTACCAGCATGATTTTGTCTTGTTAAATAATTTACGACATGGTCGACTGCTAAATATTCCTTATTATTTACTTGGGTGTCTTAGAAATATTTCACATTATTGCAGACAGGTAAAATTCCCACTCCTTTCCCTCACCCATCACCGTCTTGTTCAGCTACTGATTCAAAAGGGTTTTGCTCAAAAAAACCCTCCCTTAAACAACCTACCCATAGACCCTCGGCAAGCTGCTGAAATTCCTCAAGAAGCTGCTGAGATTCCTCAAGAAGTTGCTGAAAATCCTCAAGAAATTCTTGAAAATCCCCACGAGCAACAACCAGAGAACATCCCTGGCCCTCTAGCAACTCCACCTGCAGAACCAACTGATCCAATTAACCCTCCTTCTAGTCCATCACACAACTTAGCAGAATCATATGATCCTACTTTCCATATTCCCAGTGATGATTCTCAAGCTGATAACCCCCTCTCCTCTAATCATAAAAGGAAAAGGCGAATCACAGCTGCCTTTCTACCAAAAATACAAACAAGGGCCGCAAATAAAGCATCCACCTCCTCTGATAGCCCTTCTCCTCAGGAAAAACCCACTCATAAAAGGAAAAAGCAAATTACTGCTTTTTCTACCTTTTTACCTAAGAGATGAATGAGGACGTCAACTGAAGCAACAACCATTGCTACTACCCTTTACCCTAAAACCATTTTGTTAAAACCCCATACAACACCACCTTCCCAAACCCTGGAATATTTACCTGTCTCATCCAGTGGCACTGAAACACAAGAACTAGATGCCCAGGGTACTGTGACATCATTTTCTACAAAAGAAGTAGCTGTCACACAAGAACCAGCTACTCAGTCAGTAGTTGTCCCACAAGAACTAGCTACTCAGTCAGTAGCTGAAACACAAGAACCAGCTGCTGATGTACAAGAACTAGATGCCCGAGATGTTATTCATTTAGTAGTTGCCACAAAGGAATCAGCTCTAGCTGCCACACAAGAACCAGCTACAGCTGAAACACAAGAACCAGTTACTGAGACTGTGACTGATACACAAATTCCATTCACTTTGGCTTCCCTTTTACAAGAAAATGAGTTTCTAAGATCAGAACTAGAAACCTATAAGCAAGCATTGGCAACAGCAAAGGAAGCCTATGACAAAGAGCTTAATTTGTATACCCTAGCTCATGCAGCATCCATGGCAGACAAACACACATAAAATGATCAATATAAGGAATATATGTGCAGCCAATGTGGAAATAATTATCAGCAAGCGGGATATAAAATAGTTCAAGTCCCAATGCAAGGAGCATCTACATCTTCTGTAGTCAAAGAGGAACACCCTACTGTTACACAAGAACCAGTGGGGCCTTCAAGAATTTTAGAAAAAGAAGCTAATTTACAAGTACCCCAGCCTACTGTATCTGTTAAATTTGAAGTTCACGTTGTTATTTCTACTCTGACTATACCTCAGCCTACCACTTGTAATACTGAAACACAAACTGAACCATGGAATGAGCAGCAAATAATGAATGAATGGAAGAAGGAGTATGCCATTTCGCAAGATAAAATCTTCCAGCAGCACAAATTAGTATAGCAGAATCATATATATTCAAACTGGGAGATTTTGGAGCAAACACTGGACCAGCAATCTAGGGCTCATAAGAAGCAGAATAAAGAGCTAAAAGGAAAACTGCTCCTGATGTTTGAATTGGCACAAAAATTATTGGGTGCTAGGAAACCATCTCTAAATTACTCTTTATTCCTCACAGAACGCCTTTCTTTCTTTCAAATGAAAGCAATCAAAGATGGAAGACCCCATGAGGTGCTTACATCTGAATAGTTTGTGATAATTCTTGCAGAAGCCTCTACCAGTGATCAACACTTACTATGTGAATTGTATCTTCACAATTAAGCCATCCCAAAAAATAGAAGGTTTAATCTCAACCCTCTCGTTGGCCACATTCAGATCAGGGCTTTTGCCTCTTTCCTTGCTAATAAGATTACATGGCAGACTGCTTCTCTTGCAGCCAGTCATAATGAAGATAATCTTCTTCTCTGGATAAGGCCAGAACCACAGAACCCTCCCATCTTTGTGTCAGAATATTATCATTTTTTGAAGAAACCAGGGATGACTGAATATATATGGAAATTACAGGCTTTAGTACTCTAGGATTGTCACCATTTTATTAAAGCCAAAGAAACTTCTACCTTGAGAGAAAATAATTTCTTTTGGCAACAATCTTCTAAGGAAAAGAAGGAGTATAATCCTTTTAGTCCTAAGAATCTTGAAACTGCATTCATTAGAGTACCCAATTACATCAAATGTGTTCATCAATGCGCTGAAAAGTGGATAGGGTACCACTTTCATTTTCATATTTTTTGGATTCCAGCAGAGGAATATCATGCTCATCATAGGTTGGCCAATAAGGATGAAGTAGCAGCCTCGAAAAGATTGCAAAATGCGCAAGGATTCAGAGCCTTAACAGATAGTACCTTCCATAGCTACTGCCTAACTTGCATGCCAAAATCCAGTATCCAGACTCTGATTCAGATTAAAGTTGCCTGAGGACATGCAACGTTTTTAGTTGGGGGGTATGTTAGGACTCTATAATGTACCTTTTTGACCATATATTTTTCTATCATTCCACTCTTTCCCAGTCCATATTTAAATCCTATATTATCACTTTCATCCATTCTTATAAAGGTATATGACATTATTCTCTTTACTATATGTTTAATTTGTTTTACATATAATTTTACATTACTTTCATATTTAATCATTAATCGAAAATATATATTTGCTGAGACAATTTAAAGACTGTTGTGTAACCAGCCCCAAAAATAGAAGAAAAGAGATATCAACGCCTTAGAAATGAGCCACTTCGAGGGGGCAACCTCCAATACATTACATAAATGAACAATTCTTGGATGATACAATTTACAAAACCTCCTTTCTATATATAGGAGTCCATGGGGCCATAATGTAATCCTAGTGGGCCACAATGTAATCCTAGAAGACCTAACAATAATAATTTAAGGGCACAATAATAACAAAATGGGGGTTACAAGGGTACAATAATAACAATAAGGGGGTTACACTAACAACAATAAGGGACTATACTAGCAATATAGGGACCTAACCGTTGAGCTATAAGAATGTTCTTTCTTCCACCATTCCAATTTGATTTCTTTTGTCCATTATTAATCACAGCTCAAATGATCAATGAAATTAGTTAAAATTGCTTTAAGAATGAATATCATGACTAACTTGCTATGTTTTTATGATTTTGTCATTGTAGTAAGTGACTGTTTGAATGTTCAGATCTAGCCATGCACGTGCATATCTCCAGAGCTAGTTTCCAATCAGGCAAATTGCCTTTATGTCTACGCAGGTTCCAGGTGTCATCTTGGAGAAAAACACATATGGGCGTATTCCACATCATTCCCTCATCATTTGTTTCTCTCCACGAAGTTTGAACAGAATTCTGTAGGCGGTTATGTACGTGGGAACTCAAACTAGGAGAGAGACTCCTAATAGGACAAGGACAGTCCAGATGTCCTTAATTCTATTATGTGACCACCATCAGAGTCCTAGTTTGGTTTTTATTTGGAAAGAAAATTATCCCTAGGTTATCTCAAGACAGTTATGTAATTTTTATTATAAATATGGCTCGGGAAACCGAGGGACAAGGTTAGATTTTGTGATCGATTGCTAGATTTCAGAAGTCCGAAAACACTCTGTTTTGAAGTAATTTCTCTCTAATGCAAGAAGTATCACTTTATTGAAAGCACTTATTCAATCTTGAAGTAGATTTTGCATGCTACTCCGGTGGTAGAGGGCCCCTGCCTCCTGAGCAGCCTTGTTTATACGGTTTAGATAAGTATTTTAGTCTCGTTTTTCATTTCTAGCTTAAGCACGTTCTGAAGTTTATGTTTCATGCTTGTTTACATTGATCATCACAGCTAGACTTACTCTTATAAACTCTTCCAAAATATCATCACGATGAATAAGGCAGAGCTGTGGTGTTGTAGGTTTTAGTTGCATTTCCTTTCGTTAATTATCACAGCTAGACTTACTCTTATAAACTCTTCCAAAATATCATCAGGATGAATAAGGCATAGTTGTGGTATTGTAGGTTTTAGTTGCTTGTTTACACTAAGTGTCACAGCCGGTATTACTCTTACAAACTCTTCCAAAACATCATTAACAACGAATAAAAAACAGCTGTGGTGTCTTAGATTCTAGTTGTATTTGTTTTCAGTCTTATGTTTATGTTCAACTGCATTGAATAATACACCCATAATTGTTTTTACAAACTCTTCCAAAATATCATTCACATTGAACAAGATGGGCTGTAGAATTCCAATAGACTAGTTGCATGTTAGTTTATTCATAACACTCTGGAGAATAATTTCATTTAGTTCAGCTTTTTCACTACATTTCAAGTTTGATAATGGCATTTTAATTTAACTCTGTTCACTGTACTTCAAGTATATTAGTAGCATTCTAGTTTAGTCTTAGCTCACTGTATTAGCATTTCAGTTTAGTTGTTATCCATTGCATTTTAGATTGTATTAGTTGTTAAATTTAGATACCACGGTCTTCATTATTTACAAAAACTTCTTTTGTTCCAACCTCGTATTAATACATAATCATCTGGACAGAAGCTAGTATCAGTCTAAGGCCTGGAGTATTTTGCAACCTTTTTACCATTTCACAAATAAGCCTTTTCTCAAGGACTATTCCAAAAGGAAACTTATAACTTTTGAATGAGGTCTAGTGGTGCTACATTGAGTTGTAGAACAGAATTAGAAGTTAGTTTAGAGTAAAAATCTTATTGTGCTACAAATGTTCTTTTCCAAATATGTTCTAAAGAACCTTTAATCATGGATGAGATGTTGTAACATTGTAAGTTGATTGTTTATTTAGGAGAACTTCATTCACACTTGACTTGTCCATTTCTCAAGCTCTTCTAACACATCTTTAATGAATGAATTGGATAAGTTTAAGCTCATGTTGTGATTTATTTCCTTGCAATGAAGTCATTATCAAGCTTTGCATTTGTTGTTTTCCAGCCATAGTTTAGGCTTTGTTCTGTTTTAGTATTTTCATTTGTTATTTGCCATCCATAGTTTAGGCCAATAGCCTCTTTTCACCAGCATTTAGTTCTTTCCCTTTTCAAACATAAAACCATAAAACCAAAAACATCAGAAAACACTAAACACAGCGTAGTGAGAAACAAATACCTAGGAACATATAGTGCACCACACTTCAGCAGTTTACCAACCCTGGTTGACAATTAATGAACTCAATTTAGGAACACTAGGTTGAGCACAAACATTTTGACGTCGTTGCCAGGGAAGTGTAACTAGGTAGCCTTGTTTCTTAACTCCCAAAAACAATGATATGCGTAGAGAGAGAGACTCAAGGGGTAGATTCATAAGAAGCAGAAGCAGAATTTTGATTCCTAGAACACAACTTGTTTCCTCAATACCTAGAGCTAGCACACCTCCAACTCAGACCCACATTCAATCCTTTACTGATCCTAGACTTCCAGAAGACTTAAGATCAGATATTCCATTAGAAAGACCTTCCACTCCATCCACTGAACCTATCTTAGAATAAGATTCAAGGACCCTTGCTAGAAACACAAACTTTTCCACTTCCACAGAAGAATCAACTATGGCAGAAGAAGCGGGAGGAGGAGTCTTTAATGGAGAACACACATTATTTGGAGGGGGTAGAGGTAGAGGTAGAGGAAGAGGTAGAAGAGAAATGGGAAGCTCTTTTGGGTTTCCTATAGTAGATGAAGAAACCAATACAACTATGAAAAACATTTCACCCTCTGTCCTTCCAAACATCTATGGACTTAAAATTGAAGATCTTGAAACCTTCCTATTTGAATTTGAAGTCCTTTGTAGAACTTATGACTACTTACAAGATGCTCAAAAACTTAAACTATTTCCTTCAACATTGAAAGGAGCAGCATTGAAGTGGTTTATGAGTTTGATCAACAGTTCTATTAGGACATGGGAAGACATGAAACAAGAATTTCTAGAAAGGTATTTGGATTATTGTATGCCAATCAATCATAAGGAGGAAGTGTTCAAGATGATACAAAAAGAGGATGAAAACCTAGAAGATTTGTTGGAGAGATTTCATTACAACATCAAAAGAGAAAAAATGGAAAACTTAGACCAAGACACCTTAAAAGCTCTCTTGTTGAAGACAATTAGGGATGAATGTTTGGATATCCTTAACATGATGGGGAAAGGGGATATATCTCAGCTCACATTACCTGAAATATCTGAGTTATGTATCAACCTTTCAAGAGGGAAATCTAAAACTGTGAAAGGACCAAGAGACCCTGCTCTTGCAAGGGTAAGTAAGTCTGCTTCTGGGACAGTAAGTAGGGCAGAGATAGGGCATATTCTTGATGAATTAAAATCTGGCATCTTAGGGAGTCTTAGTGAACAAATAGACACCCTTAAGTTACAAAACAAGCAAAAAGCTGAATCTGATGCTTTAGCAATCTTTTGTCCCAAATGTAGAAATAAGCATGCCTTGAGAGAATGTCCTTTGGATGTAAAAGTTGTAGAGACCTGTGTAATTTGTTAAGAAAAACATGAGACCAAGATTTTTCCTTCACTTCCTGGTCTTAAAGCTGTCTTTCAAGAAGATACTCCTATAAGTTCCACAGAATCTCTCAATTTTGTCTCTAGAAGGCCTTGACAAGGACCTCAAACACAAGGATTTCATGATCAAATGTATAATCAACCCCCACCAAAATGGAATTCTTGGCAGCAACCTTGGCCCCAATTTCAAAATCAATCTCAAGCTTGGGCACAAGGAGCACAAAATCCCTATGGAAGATACTCCCAGTACTATCAATATCCACCATCCTATCCACCATACCCACATTTTTCTCCTCAAAATTCTCAACAGAATCCTCAAAACCCACAACATCAAAATCAACCACTTCCATTACCATTTCCTCAGAAATCAAATTAGTTTCCTTCTCAACCCATACCAAACCCCGACAATAAAAATCCTCAGAATACATACATGATAGAAGGCCAACAGTTTCCAACTTTTTTAATTACTCCTCTAGACCTTACTGATGTTCAACTTAGGTCTAGAAGAATACTTGAAAAGAGGAAACCTTCTGTGATCATACAAGAACAAGATAACTCTGAGGAAGATTCTCTACGGGAAAATAAAAGTCTTGAAGAAGACACATCTTTTCAAGACCCAAACATTGAAAAATCAAAACAAAAACAACCAATAATTTCAACTCCTATATTAGAGCAGCCATCAACATCCACTCCTACACCTCCCTTTCCAGAAAGATTACAAATTGATAGAGGTGTAGAAAAACAAATTATGGTGCCTAATTATGATTTCCTAGACGAGCTAAGAAATGTCTGTATTAAGATTCCATTATTACAAGCTATCAAGGAAATTCCAATTTTAGCAAAGACAATAAAGGAGTTGAGCATGAAGAAAACAAGAAAAATAATAAGAGAGACAAAGAAAATTCAACTGGCAGGAAAAATAGCAGATATCATGATGGGTAAGATTGCTATTCCAAAGTATCTAGACCTAGGAAATCCAATTGTTAAAATTCACATCAATTGAATTGAGATCCAAAACACACTCATTGATTTAGGAGCAGCAATCAATATCATGAGTAGACAAATCATGGATAAACTGAAACTTCCTAATCTTCTCTTTACACCCACACTATTACAATTAGCAGACAGATCTGTGATCAAACCCGATGGGGTAATAGAAGACATTCCAGTGTCCCTAGATTCTTGGGAGTACCCTGTGGATTTCATGATCCTAACTCCTAAGAATAATCTAGGAGGGCATCCAATTATATTAGGAAGACCTTGGTTAGCTACAGCTGATGCTTTCATTAGTTGTAGATCCGGTGATATGTACATCTCTGATGGTAGTTCAACTAATAAATTCACTTTGTATCCTCCAGCAAGGACAATTACAGATTTAGATGATACTCAATGGATAGAGGATGAAGAAGATTTACAACCTCTCTTTACAATTTCAAAAATTAGTGAAGATAGTCAAATTCTGAATACTTTAGAAAACTTT
Organism: Pinus albicaulis; assembly: GCA_034641835.2. NCBI lineage: Eukaryota > Viridiplantae > Streptophyta > Pinopsida > Pinales > Pinaceae > Pinus > Pinus albicaulis. The sequence continues at coordinate 300,122,048 of CM076569.1, forward strand.
GAATCCTCTTCGGAACATAAACATGAACAATTTCAAGAAGAATCCAACATTGAGTTTTTGTCATTAAGACAGATGTCTCTCCATTCTATGGATAAATTTGGCAGCTCTACAAGTGAGATATTTCCAGGCAAAACTTTAAACATAAATAAGAACCTAGAAAAAACTCAACAAGAAGAGCTAGTCAAAATTTTACAGAGACATTCTTCTGCATAAGCATGGGAGTACACTGATATGAAAGGGATAAGCCCCAAGACTTGCACTCATCACATCTACATAGAGGAAAATTGTAAACCAATCAGACAACCTCAAAGACGGATGAATCCAAATCTTAGGGAGATTATTAAAGAAGAATTGCAAAAATTGTTGAATGTCAACTTTATCTATCCTATTTTAGATAGTCAGTGGGTTTCTCCTTTGGTAATTGTGCCAAAGAAAAATGGTAAATGGAGGGTATGTATTGACTACCGAGAATTAAACAAAGCTACTCTTAAAGATAATTTTCCCCTACCTTTCATAGATCAAGTGTTAGATACCTTAGCTGGCAAAAAGTACTTCTCATTTCTAGATGGGTTTAGTGGTTATAATCAAATTCAAGTAGCACTTGAGGATCAAGACAAAACCACATTTACCTGTCCTTGGGGTACCTATGCTTACCGAGTATTGCCATTTGGATTATGCAATGCACCTGCAACATTCCAAAGGGAAATATTAGGAATTTTTTCAGATCTAATACATGATTGTGTAGAGGTATATATGGATGATTTCACAGTTTATGGAAACACATTTGAAGAAGCTTTAGCAAACTTGGAAAAAGTTTTAAAGAGATGTAAAGAAGAAAATCTTTCACTAAGTCATGAGAAGTGTTTTATGATGTTTACTGAAGGAATTGTTTTAGGACATCACATTTCAGGGGATGGGATTAGAGTTGATGAGTCAAAAGTTGAAGTCATATCTAACTTATCTATTCCAAGTTGTCAAAAAGATGTTAGGAGTTTTCTTGGATTTACAGGGTATTATCGAAGATTTATAGAAAACTTCACTAAGATAGCATCTCCACTCTTCAAATTACTTACCAAAGACTGTGAATTCAATTGGAATTTTGATTGCCAGTTAGCCTTTGAGACCCTGAAAACAAAAATTTCTGAAGCACCTATTTTAAGGGGACCTAACTGGAAGTTACCTTTTCATATTTCAACAGATGCCTCAGATACAGCTCTAGGAGCAGTATTGGGACAAAAAGACCCGATTCCTTATGCCATCTACTATACCAGTAAAAATTTGACTCCTGCAGAGTTAAACTATACTGTAACTGAAAAAGAGTTTTTAGCTGTTGTTCATGCCATAAACAAATTCAGACACTATATAACAGGCTATGAAACTTTTGTCCACACAGATCATTCTGCAATTAGATACTTAATGAACAAAGCAATTACTAATGGCAGAGTCATAAGATGGTTATTGCTTTTACAATAATTCAACATTACCATTCTAGATAGGCCTGGAAAACAAAACACAATAGCTGATTTCCTATATAGACTCCAAAACATCAAAGATGACACTCCAGTTGAAGATCAATTTCCTGATGAATATCTTTTTGCAATTTCTACCCAAACTCCTTGGTTTGCTAACATTGCTAATTATTTAGTTTCAGGAAAATTTCCTTCAATAATGAATGCAAGAGATAAAAGAAAAATCATTTATGACAGTGAAAAATATTCATGGGTTGCTAATGAGTTGTACAAGACAGGTCCAGATTTGATCATTAGGAGATGTGTTCGGGAAGATGAGATGCCCGAGATTCTCAAAGCATGTCATGATGAACCTTGTGGCGGACACTTTGCTGATAAGAGGACAGCCTATAAGATCCTTCATTTAGGATATTATTGGCCATCCTTGTTTAAAGATGTTAAAGAGTATGTCAAAAGGTGTGACAGTTGCCAAAGGGTAGGGAAACCTTCTCCTTCAGGTGAGATGCCATTACAACCTTAGGTACATATTGAACCTTTTGAAAAATGGGCTTTGGATTTTGTAGGACCTATTAGTCTTCCATCAAGACAAAAGAGATATATATTAGTTTGCACTGATTATGTTACCAAATGGGTAGAGGCCAAGCCATTACTTTTTGCTACTGAAGCATCTGTAGTTAATTTTCTTTTTGAGGATATTTTTACTTGTTTTGGTGTCCCAAGGGAAATTGTTACAGATCAAGGAGCTCAATTCACATCAATGATAGTGGAACAAATGATGGAGAGGTACAAAATCAGACACAGAAAATCTACTCCCTATCATCCACAAGAAAATGGTCAAGTGGAATCTACTAATAAGGTTATTGAAGGGATCTTAACAAAGACTGTCCATTTACATAGAAGAGATTGGGTAGATAGGCTTCCTGAAGCCTTGTGGTCCTATAGAACTACATGGAGAAGCACAATAGGTCATACTCCTTATGAACTTGTTTATGGAAAGAAAGTTTTGTTTCCCATAGAGTTCCAGATTCAAACCTTCAAAATGGCAGTTCAACTAGGACTTGATCTATCAGAGGCACAAAAGCACAGATTGGAGCAGATTAATGAATTGGATGAGATCAGACAAGATGCAGTTCAGAAAAAAAGTCTAGTCCAACAGCAAAGGACTAAATGGCATGACAAGTACATCAAGGAAAAGAAGTTCAAGGAAGGTGACTGGGCTCTCTTGTTTGATTCAAAGTTCAAGGATTTTCAAGGTAAATTCCAAACACATTGGCTTGGGCCATATGAAATTATAAGAATTTTTGACAATGGAGCAATAAAAATAAGGACAATAGATGAAGAAAAGGTCACTTTTCTTGTGAATGGTCATAGATTGAAGCTGTATCATAAGCCACTCTCAAGAGAAGAATTTGTCAAGAAATTCCAGGAAAACAGTGATATGAAGTTAATGAAGAAGATTTTTTCTTCTTCATCAACTTAAGTGAATTTTCTGAAGTCAGATATTGAAAAAGAAAAAAGAAAAAAAAGTATAAACATGAAAACCAATCACTGATTGGCATGTTTATACAGAAAAGGTGGAGTGAAAATCAGAATCTTTCTGACACTCTAGCTTTTCAAATCTGTTCTTTCTACAAGTAGTTATTACAAAATCATAAGTGCAGATCCATTTCACTTATGGTCCATCTCATTTTCCATTTCATTCATTCATCCATATTCCATTTCATTCATTCATCCATACTTCATTCACTTCACTCCATGGTCCACCTCATTTTCATTCCAGATTTTTAAGTCTGATGTTTTTCTGCAATTAAATAATACATATCAGGAATTGCAGGCCACTTCTCATACTTCACTCCATTTCATAAGATGTGATCCATTCCACTCCATTACTCACTTCATTCATATCCCATTACACCATATTTTATTATCCATCCTCACTCATTCCATACAACATTCCACTCATGCTCCAAACCATTCCATTTCATGTTTCAAGTTTTCTACAGGTACATTCTGCAATCAATCAGACATTCTACAACCAGTCAGACATTCTGCAGCCAGACAGACATTCTGCAGCCAGAGAGCCTGAAATCACTGTCTAGTAATCATTTGATCTGCAACAAAATGATCCTGCATATCCAAGAACAAGAAAAATCAAGAAGGTTATGAAGACTCAAAAATTAATGATTTTCAGGAGAGAACAAAGCATATGAAGATCACAAGAAAATCAAAGCAAAGGAAAAGGTATGAAATGATTATAATGACAAATCATGAAAAATTTTAGCATAGTTTAGTTATATATTATTCAAAAAAGTTGTTTTAATTAATTTTTTTGATCATGTCTAACAAACCTCCCGCAAAAACTTTGGATAAAACTCCTTCTATTCCGCCATTTCAAAACACATATCCGATCATCATTTCAAAATCTAAACGGTTAAAGTGCTAAAGTGATTGGATTAGTCACGTCACTAAGCATTTAATGATGATTTTTGAATTCGTTACAAAATATCTCCGTGGTCTTTCCTTCTGTGATATCTTTCAACTCATATACATTATCCTCACCTCATTATATTCATTTTGTAACCACTCCATATCACTCTTTCTCATAGCCAACATTTAACCATTTCAGTCTGTGAGACAGAGGCATCACTGTAACAACCATTGTCACCGTGAACAGAGGAATTATTTGTGGATCAAAAACAACTTGTTAACGACCATTCTCACCATGAGCAGAAGACTAGTGAATTGAAGATTGAAGAAGAGTTATGGGCCTCATCGTGAGAATTGAACCAGTTGGCACTAAGTACTTGGAAGGCTATCCACAAATCAGAGAAATCTTACAACAAGCAGGATGGTTGCAATTCCTTGAAAAATTCAGTGGCTTCCACAAAGAGGTTACTAAAACTTTTGCAAGATCCTTTAATGGAGCCAAGGTTGAAGTTGGAGATATTAATTCACTGTCACAGAGGATTTTATTGCATAAGCAATAGGATTGCCTAGACAAGGAGAAAGGTGGTTTAAGAACAGAGAATTTCATAACGAAGCATGGAAGCAGATACTCAAGTCACCAGGTATGGATGTCACCGTTTTTAAAAATGGTATCCCTAGCTCTGCATTAAAGAACAAATGGAGGAACATGTTGCTTATCCTGCAAAAATTCATCATTTGTGAAGGTAGATATGGTACTTTCTATGTTTACCATATTCGATTGATAATGCATTTTCTAGAAGAAGAACTCAACTTGCCCTTTTTCTTGCTTCATAGTTTAAAGAAAATGGCTTCAAGTGTTCAAAAGAGAATTCAATTTCTGGAAACAACCTTATACCACCACAGTTTAGTCAAGATTTTAATTGAAAATCATTTAGAAAAAATGGGAGATACTTGGGATGACTTCTTGGTGAGAAATCACTTTGAGGAACCAAAGGAACCTCCACCTGAAGATAAACCTACAAAAAGAAGCAGAAAATGGAAATCCTTCAAAACTGAAACTGGTAAAACAATACAAGAAAGCAGCGAAGAAATGATTTCTGAAAAATTAGTTCAGATTAAGAAACAGCTTAAGAAAGAGATGATCATAAGAAAATTTGCCAGAGAGAAAGGAGAAGGGTCATCTCAACCGAGGAGGAGCCACAGACTGAGGGGGATACTAAAGAAAAAAAAGGTTAAACAAACTGGAGTCATAAAAATAGAAGACGAAGAAACACCTATTGAGCAGGATTTTGATGAAGAAGCTCCTGAAATAGACCCTGCACAACAAGAAATTTACAACTATGTTGAGTCATTGGAGAGAAAAGCTTCAAAAAGTAGAGACAGAACCCCTAGTCCACCAGAGTCTGAAATAGATATGCTAAGAAGAGATAAGTATGAGCTAGAAGTACTTAATAGGCATATCAGGAGTGAAAATGATATTTTGAGGGAGCAAGTTAAACTAAAAACCAATATGAATTCAACCCTGTCTCTACAAATGGACAAAGTGGAAAAGGTCAATGAAAAATTAAAAAGGATAAACAAAAAGTTAATCAGGGCACTTACCAATTTAAGGTTCAAGTTAGTCATCAGGAAGCCCAGAAGGCCTTTAACTGTCAGGCAAAGCAGAAGAAGAGGGTTGGATGTTCTTGCAGAGGTCTCAGAGTTCATGGAATAGTTGCATGAGGACATGCAAGAATCTAGCAGTGGGGGTATGTTGAGCTCCAAGAATGTTCTTTCTTCCACCACATTCCACTCCATTTCTTTTGTCCATTATTAATCATAGGCTCAAATGATCAATGAAATTAGTTAAAATTACTTTAAGAATGAATATCATGACTAACTTGCTATGTTTTTATGATTTTGTCATTGTATTACTGTTTGAACTAGATCTAGCTACAGAATGCAGACATTCTATAGCTAGTTGCCGATTCTACAGCTGTCTTTATGTCTATGCAGGTTCCAGGTGTCATCTTGGAGAAAAACACATATGGGCATATTCCACATCATTCCCTCATCATTTTTTGCTCTCCACGAAGTTTGAACGGAATTCTGCAGGCGGTTATGTACGTGGGAACTCAAACTAGGAGAGAGACTCCTAATAGGACAAGGACAGTCCAGATGTCCTTAATTCTATTACGTGACCACCATCAGAGTCCTGGTTTGGTTTTTATTTGGAAATACAATTATCCCTAGGTTATCTCAAGACAGTTATGTAATTTTGATTATAAATATGGCTCGGGAAACCGAGGGACAAGGTTAGATTTTGTGATTGATTACTAGATTTTAGAAGTCCGAAAACACTCTGTTTTGAAGTAATTTCTCTCTAATGCAAGAAGTATCACTTTATTGAAAGCACTGAGTCAATCTTGAAGTAGATTTTGCGTGCTACTCCGGTGGTAGAGGGCCCCTGCCTCCTGAGCAGCCTTGTTTATACGGTTTAGATAATTATTTTAGTCTCGTTTTTCATTTCTAGCTTAAGCACATTTCTAAAGTTTATGTTTCATGCTTGTTTACATTGTTCATCACAGCTAGACTTACTCTTATAAACTCTTCCAAAATATCATCACGATGAATAAGGCATAGCTGTGGTGTTGTAGGTTTTAGTTGCATTTCCTTTCGTTAATTATCACAGCTAGACTTACTCTTATAAACTCTTCCAAAATATCATCACGATGAATAAGGCATAGATGTGGTATTGTAGGTTTTAGTTGCTTGTTTACACTATGTGTCACAGCCGGTCTTAATCTTACAAACTCTTCCAAAACATCATTAACAACGAATAATAAATAGCTGTGGTGTCTTAGATTCTAGTTGTATTTGTTTTCAGTCTTATGTTTATGTTCAACTGCATTGAATAATATAGCCAGAATTGTTTTTACAAACTCTTCCAAAATATCATTCACATTGAACAAGATGGGCTGTAGAATTCCAATAGACTAGTTTCATGTTAGTTTAGTCATAACACTCTGGAGAATAATTTCATTTAGTTCAGCTCTGTCACTACATTTCAAGTTTGATAATGGCATTTTAATTTAACTCTGTTCACTGTACTTCAAGTATATTAGTAGCATTCTAGTTTAGTCTTAGTTCACTGTATTAGCATTTCAGTTTAGTTGTTATCCATTTCATTTTAGATTGTATTAGTTGTTAAATTTAGATACCACGGTCTTCATTATTTACAAAAACTTATTTTGTTCCAACCTCATATTAATACATAATCATCTGGACAGAAGCTAGTATCAGTCTAAGGCCTGGAGTATTTTGCAACATTTTTACCATTTCACAAATAAGCCTTTTCTCAAGGACTATTCCAAAAAGAAACGTATAACTTTTGAATGAGGTCTAGTGGTGATAAATTGAGTTGCAGAACAGAATTAGAAGTTAGATTAGAGTAAAAATCTTATTGTGCTACAAATGTTCTTTTCCAAATATGTTCTAATGAACCTTTAATCATGGATGAGATGTTGTAACATTGTAAGTTGATTGTTTATTTAGGAGAACTTCATTCACACTTAACTTGTCCATTTCTCAAGCTCTTCCAACACATATTTAATGAATGAATTGGATAATTTTAAGCTCATGTTGTGATTTATTTCCTTGCAATGAAGTCAATATCAAGCTTTGCATTTGTTGTTTGCCAGCCATAGTTTAGGCTTTGTTCTGTTTTAGTATTTTCATTTGTTATTTTCCATCCATAGTTTAGGCCAATAGCCTCTTTTCACCAGAATTTATTTCTTTCCCTTTTCAAACATAAAACCATAAAACCAAAAACATCAGAAAACACTAAACACAACATAGTGAGAAACAAATACCTAGGCACATATAGTGCACCACACTTCAGCAGTTTACCAACCCTGGTTGAAAATTAATGAACTCAATTTAGGAACACTAGGTTGAGCACAAACACTAACATGCCCCTCTCCTTCAAAAAAGTGTTGTCCTCAATGCTTGAGTAGCTCTGGGTGCTTCTGTATAAACTTCTCATCCTCCCATCTAGAATCTTTAGTGGGTAAGTTCTTCCACTTGATGAGATACTCTGAAATTGATCAATTCTGTAGCTGTCGAGTTCTTGTTTCTGTGACCGCTTTAGGTTCCAATATGACTTTTCCTTCCTCTTCAAGTTCTGGCAATAATTTTTGAACTAGAAGATTTTCACCTATAACCTTTTTTAAGCATGAAACATGGAAAACTGGATGCACTCGCGAAGAAGCAGGAAGCTCTAATTTGTATGCCATAGTACCAATATTTTGCAACACCTTGTAAGGACCATAGTACTTTGGCGATAATTTATTATCCTTCTTAGCTTGCTTGAGGGACATTTTTTTGTATGGTTGTAGCCTTAAAAATACCCAATCTCCTACATCAAAACTCCTTTCACTACGATGTTGATCTGCCTATTGTTTCATTCGATTTTGTGCCAAATTTAGGTTATCCTTTAAGAGTTTGAGAACTTCTTGTTGATGCTCGATGTGATCTTCCACTGCTTGAACCTTCGAATTTTCCCTTAAAGATGATGTGATAGATGGTGGATGATATCCATAAAGTGCCATAAATGGGGTCATCTTTGCTGCAATATGGAAAGAAGTGTTATACCACCATTCAGCGAGAAGTAACCACTTGACCCATTGTGCTTGTTTATCAGATACAAAACAACGAAGATATCCTTCCAAACATTTATTTACTATCTTAGTTTGGCCATCAGATTGAGGATGATAAGATGAGTTATGAGCTAATTGAGTACCCAAACAAGAAAATAACTCCGTCCAAAAATTTCCAGTAAGAATGGGATCTTTGTCACTCACAATAACCCTTGGGCTTCCATGTAGCTTTTGAATTATATCCATAAATGTAGTAGCAACTGTACTTGCTTTAAGTGGATGAGATAATGCACAAAAGTGTGCATACTTGGTAAGTATATCAACTACCACCATGATGACACTCTTTCCTTCGGACTTAGGTAAAATTGTGATAAAATCCATTCAAATATCCTCCCAACGTTGACTTGGAATGGATAAAGGTTGTAGAAGTCTCGAGGTCTTAATTGTCTCAACTTTATTTTGCTGGAAAACCAAACATTCCGCCAAAAAATTTTGAATATCAGATTTAAATCCATCCCAAAAAAATTCTTTTTTCACCCTGTGGTAAGTTTTTAAAAATCCCGAGTGTCCTCCTAAAGGAGAAGTGTGCAATTCCAGAAGAATCTTTTGTTTTAGTTGGGAATTCTTACAAATATATAAGCGATCTTTGTACCATAAGGAATCATTTTTCCAACTAAATGTATTAGATGTACTAGGATCTTGCTGCAAATTTTGAATGAGTGCCCATACATCTTTGTCCTTCTTCCATTCATCTCTTGCTTTGGTTATCCAATCTGGTTGGATAATAGAAATGGCACAAAGCAATGCTTCCACCTCTTCATTCTTTCTTGAGAGTGCATCTGCAACAACATTAAGCTTTCCTTTTTTTAGATTATTTCAAAGTCATAACCCAACATCTTTGTGACCCATTTTTGCTGCTCTTCTGAAGATAGTCTTTGTTCCAAAAAGTGTTTAAGACTATCATGATCAATTTTTACCTTGAAGTGTCTTCCCATTAGGTAAGTTCTCCATTTCTTTAGTGCATGCAGTATTGCTAACATTTCCGTCTCATAAATAGGTTTCTGTAAATACTTTCCTTTGATTGGACGACTTTCAAAAGCAATGGGTCTTCCTTTCTGCATTAAACCAGCACCAATTCCATTTCCTGAGGCATCACATTCCACAATAAAGGTTTTTGTGAAGTCTGGCGTAGCTAAGACCGGTGCTAGGCACATTGCCTCTTTAAGATGTTCAAAGGCATTAGTTGCTTCAGGAGTCCATGAAAATGCATCTTTCTTCAATAATGTTGTTAGAGGTGCTGCTATTCTCCCATAATTCTTAACAAACTTGCGATAATACCTTGTTAACCTGAGAAATCCTCGCAACTTCTTTATGGTTGTGGGGACTTTCCATTCCTTAATGGCTTTAATTTTGTTAGGGTCTACTTTAACACCCTCGTGAGATACAATATGACCGAGATATTCCACCTCTTGTACTCCAAAGAAACATTTGGATTTTTTTGCATATAATTGTTTCTCCTGCAATAGTTTGAGCACCCTGTCAACCTGTTCAACATGATCCTTCCAAGACCTGCTGTAGATTAGTATATCATCAAAAAATACTAGCACAAATTTTCTAAGGAAGGGTTTGAAAATGGAATTCATCAACCCTTGAAATGTAGAAGGTGCATTGGTAAGGCCAAAAGGCATGATCAAAAATTCATAATGACCCTCATGAGTTTGAAATGTTGTTTTTGGAATATCTTCAGTCTTCATTCTAATTTGATGATATCTTGAACGAATATTCAACTTGGTAAAATAAATTTCTCCATGTAATTCATCCAATAATTCATCAATCACGGGAATGGGAAATTGTTGTGTAACCAGCTCCAAAAAGAGAAGAAAATATATATCAACGCCTTAGAAATGAGCCACTTCAAGGGGGAAACCTCCAATACATTACATAAATGAACAATTCTTTGATGATACAAATGAACAAAACCTCCTTCTATATATAGGATTCCATGGGGCCAAAATATAATTCTAGTGGGGCCACAATGTAATCCTAGCCGACCTAACAATAATAATGTAAGGGCACAATAATAACAATATGGGGGTTATGGGGTACAATAATAACAATAAGGGGGGCTACACTAACATAATAAGGGGCTACATTATTAATATAGAGACTTAACATGCCCCTCTCCTTCAAACAAGTGTTGTCCTCAACGCTTGATTATTTCTTGATGCTTCTGTATAAAATTTTCATCCTCCCATGTGAAATCTTCTACAGGAAAGTTCTTCCACTTGCTAAGATACTCTGAAATTGATCGTACTTGTCGAGTTCTTGTTTCTGTGACTGCTTTAGAACTTCTTTCGATGTGATGTTGATATTCCTGTTGTTTCATTAGATTCTGCACCAAAGTTAGGTTATCCTTTGAGAGTTGGAGAACTTGTTATTGATGCTAAATGTCATCTTCCACTAATTTATCATCCATATTAGTTGTTATTTTATCCTTCAAACCATCCAAATTAGCCTCCATTTCTTCTTTTAAACCATCTATGTCATCTTCGGTTGCTCTTCGTAAGATAGAAATTTGTTGCACTTGGTACCGTATTTTTGATATCTCATCCTGCAATTCTTCCTCTTCATGCGTCATAGTATAGATTTATGAGGGCTTAATGGGTGTTGAATTCTTTTTAGGAGTCATTTCAGAACCCAATATTGAAATATATGCTCAATAGGCCCTTGGAATCACTTCAAACTGATTTTTCAAACAAGATTTATGCAATTTGGAAAACAAAATACACACCTTTTTCTTGCTTTTGAGGAGCTCGATATTGAAATTGGATTATCTCTATGATTGCGGCTCTTAAATATTTGAAATTAAGCACTACTGTATCCCTTTTAATTCTCTTTTGAATTCCATAGGTCTGACCTGATTTGGATTCTCCAAGGCAAAGTTATGTCCAATCTCCCACAATGACCTAATTATGGACTGGTTCAGTATAGTGAACTTGTATGGCTTGCCACGTGTCACTGTTTCGTCCTTCGCCTCTAAAATTGATAGCCAAGAAACTACAATCTGTGTACTTGCGACCACTTTTTACGGAACTCCAATCTGATGCTCAGAGAGAGAGTTATTGAAATTTTCCCACGATCACCTCTTTGAGATGAAATTCGGGAGCCTGAAAAAGCACTACCTTCCACAGATCATATCTCCAAAAATGTTAAGAAAAAAGCTCTGAAATTTTTTGACGAGTTTCCTTAGGATTTCAGCTTCGTACCATAAAAATTTCAAATTCTTAACCTCAGTAGAAAAATTTTTATAGCGCAAATGCCACAATGACCTGTTTAGGAGCCTGAAAAAAGACCTAACTTCCACAGATCATATCTCCGAAAATATTGCGAACCAAGCTCTGAAATTTTTAGAAAATCTTCCTCAGGATTTCGGATTCGCACCATAAAAATTTCAGCTTTTGAAACTTCGTAGAAAACAAGTTATAGCAAAAATTCCATGATGACCTGTTTGGAGCAACGAAACCCTAGAATCCAAAGCTCTGATACCAAATGTTGTGTAACCAACTCCAAAAAGAGAAGAAAAGAGATAGAAATGCCTTAGAAATGAGCCACTTCGAGGGGGAAACCTCCAATACATTACATAAATGAACAATTCTTTGATGATACAAATGAACAAAACCTCCTTCTATATATAGGAGTCCATGGGGCCACAATATAATTCTAGTGGGGCCACAATGTAATCCTAGCCGACCTAACAATAATGTAAGGGGCACAATAATAACAATAACAGGGGTCTAGGGCATTAATAATAACAATAAGGGGGGCTACACTAACATAATAAGGGGCTACATTATTAATATAGGGACTTAACAAAAAATTATCTTTAATGGTGAGCTTATTGAGCTCCCTATAGTCCGGACACATTCGCCATGATCCATCCTTCTTGTGTACCAATACTACGGGAGCAAAGAAAGAACTTTGACTAGGTTGAATTATACCCGCCTCTAACATTCCTGCAATCATACGTTCAATTTCTCTCTTTTGGAAGTAAGGATATCTATAAGGCCTGATGTTTGGAGGAACACTTCCTGGAATCAAATGAATAGCATAATCATGATCACGAATAGGTGGGAGTCCTTTGGGAGTTTCAAACACCTTGGAATGATTGTCCAAGACTTGTTGGAGATCTGCAGAAATAGATGATTTTGATGTTGGAACTTCTAGTGAGCATAATTATGCAATTACACCTCGTTGTTCTTTCTTTAGAAGATTTTTCATGACATTAGATCTTATTATCTTTCTCGACCTCCCTACAATACCCCATAATCTGACTTCCTTTCCTTCTAAAAAAATTTTCAAGAAAAGTTCTTGAAAATTAAAAGCTACTGTCCCCAAATATTGTAACCATTGTACTCCTAGTACAACATCAACACCTCCCATAGGAATGGAAAACATTGGACTAGTCAATACATATTCCCCCATGGATATCTTGATATTATGGCATTTTTCAGAGAAATTTATAGTTCCTCCATTTGCCACCATCACTTGACATTATAGTGTTGGGTATAGGAAAAAATTTAATTCCTTGGCTACCTTACAATGAATTAAATTATGGGTGCTACCTGAATCAATCAACACTATTACCTTTTTCTTCTTGATATGTCCTTCTATCTTGAGAGTTTGAGGAGTGGTAATTCCTGCCATTGCATTACACGATATGGTCGGATTCATTTCTTCCTCTTCTAAGGATGGTTCCTGGTGTATATCCTCTTCTTGTTCATTTTCTTCTTCCTCTTCACAATCTATGTAAAATAATTTCTTCTCAGCACACTTATGACCTTTAGTGTATTTTCTATCACAACTATATCAAATCGCTTTTGCTCTTTTTTCTTCGAATTTTTGTGGTGTCAACCTTGTAGGTTGTGGAAATCTAGGTGTAGAAACACTTCTTTATAGAAGTGAGTGGTAGACTTCCTTGTCGCCATAATTTTACATTCAATTTTTCTTGCCAACCTGAATGCCTTCTCCAATGAATCAGGTTCCAAAACGTGAACTTCATGTTGGTTGTTATCCTTTAAAGTGCCTATGAAGAGATCAATCCTGTGTTCTTATGGAATATCAGTTACCCTTATATTCAATTTTTGGAAGTCCTCAATGTGCTCCCCCACTAAACCCTTTTGTTTGAGATTTATCAATTGGCTAAATAAGGTGTTACTCTTTGTATCCTCATAATGTGCTATCATTTCCTCCGTAAAAATTGACCAAGCGACAATTTTTTTACGGGAGCAAAGCCATCGATACCATACAAATGCATTTTGTTCTAAATATAAAGTTGCAATGCGTGCCTTTTGTGTGTTTTGCACATTATGAAGATCAAAATATTGCTCCATCTGTAGTATCCATGTTACAGGATCCTTTCCATCAAACTTCCTCATATCCATTTTTGGAATATGGTGGTTCTTCCCGCCAACATTAGAGTTCATGAAATCACGATTAACATTTATTTTGTTCTCATCATGAGTTTCCTCTACTATCTTTTCACCATTAGGAAACATTTCTTGTATCAACTTTGTCAAACCTTCTATGTCTGCTTTTAGATCATTCTTCATGTTTTCCATTTTAGATTCTATGCCAGCTTCCATGTCATCTATCTTAGATTCCACGTATTTCTTCAAACCATCCATATTATTCTTCACACCATCCATGTTTACTTCCACGCCTTTCTTCAAAAATTCCATTTCATTTTTTGTTGCTCTTTGCGAGAGTGAAATTTGGTGTACTTGCTCTTGTAATTTTGATAGATCATGTTGCAATTCTTCATCTTCATGAGTCATAGTAGAGCCTTCTGAAGGCTTAATGGGTGTTGAATTATTTTTACGGGGCATTTTTTAGAACCCAATATTGATATCTATTCTACAATATGCCCTTGGAATCAATTCAAATTGATTTTTCAAACAAGACTTATGCAATTCAGAAAACAAATACACACCTTTTTCTTGCTTTTGAGGAGCTCGATATTGAAATTTTATTATCTCTATGATTGTGGCTCTTCAATATCTGAAATTCAGCACTGAAGTAGCCCTCTGAATTCTCTTTTGAATTCCATAGGTCTTACCTGATTTGGATTCTCCAAGACAAATTTATGTCCGATCTCCCACAATGACCTAATTATGGATTGGTTCATTAGAGTGAACTTGTACGACTTGCCACATGTCACTGTTTCGTCCTTCACCTATGAAATTGATAGCCAAGAAAATAAAGTCCGTGTACTGGTGACCACATTTTACGGCACTCCAATCCAATGCTTAGAGAGAGAGTTATTGAAATTTTCTCGCGATCACCTCTTTGAGATGAAATTTGGGAGCCTGAAAAAGCACCACCTTCCACAAATCATATCTCCAAAAAAAATTTGAATCAATATTTGAAATTTTTGATGCGTTTCCTCAGGATTTCAGCTTCGTACCCTAAAAATTTCAGATTTTGAACCTTCGTAGAAACAAATTTATAGCGAAAATTCCATGATGACCTATTTAGGAGCCTGAAAAAAGACCTAACTTCCACAGATCATATCTTCAAAAATATTGTGAACCAAGCTCTGAAATTTTTAGAAGATCTTCCTCAGGATTTCGGCTTCGCACTCTAAGAATTTCAGCTTTTGAAACTTTTTATAAAAAAATTTACAGCAAAAATTTCACGATGACATGTTTGGAGCAGCGAAACCCTAGAATCCAAAGCTCTAATACCAAATGTTGTGTAACCAGCTCCAAAAATAGAAGAAAAGAGATATCAACGCCTTAGAAATGAGCCACTTCAAGGGGGAAACCTCCAATACATTACATAAATGAAAAATTCTTGGATGAAACAATTTACAAAACCTCCTTTCTATATATAGGAGTCCATGTGGCCATAATGTAATCCTAGTGGGCCACAATGTAATCCTAGCCAACCTAACAATAATAATTTAAGGGCACAATAATAAAAAAATGGGGGTTACAAGGGTACAATAATAAAAATAAATGGGTTACACTAATAAAAATAAGGGACTATACTAGTAATATAGGGACCTAACAAAGATTGCAGTTAATTCATCATGGCTATCTGAAGACTGCATTGTTGAAACAGTTAAATAGTATGCAAATCCCGTTGCTGAAACAGCCCATGATTTTCAATTCTGAAGCATTATTTCAGGCACGATAGCAACAAGAAAAGACAAGTAAGGGAGCAATTACACTAGCCGTAAAAACTGCACCTTGGAGCCAGTACCATCGTAACCATTGTAACAACATTTTGCTATGGAAGAACAGAATATTATATTTCAGTATAGAAGACTATATCGAGTTAAGAATAGGATATTATATGATGTAATCAATTGTGTAATAGATGTCTCCTCTTTAAAAAGAGGAGACATCAACATTAGACGGGGGACTACGGAAGGTTTATTTTGAAAGAGACTTACAGAGAAGGAACATGAATCCTTTGTAATATGTTACATTTGACAGATGAATAAAAGCTTGTTCTGATCATTTTGTTTTAATTCCTTCTTCTAGGGAATCTTGTGAGAAATAAAGGGCCCACCTTCTTCACAAGATTCACCCATTTATTTCCGTAGTGTGTTAACTATTTTTTTCATTTACGCCTTGTTAAACTCTGTTTTATGAAATCATTTATGCATTATTGGAACTCTGTTATCTATTGCTGAAACTCTGTTTCCATTGATTGTTGCATTGTTTTCATACAATTCATTCCTAGGTAATTGTGGATTATTTTAATTGTTAATCTTGTTTACAGAATGAGTTTGTGAAAGCGTGGTAATCAAAAACAGGTGTTGAAGATTCCTACTTGGGGAATAGGGTCTTGTTCTCTGTTATAGCATAATTGGTCTTTTCTTCTGCAGATTGGTTTCATTTCCTAGATTGTTATATTTTTAATGTAATCCAGGATTCTTTTAGTGATTGTCTGCAATAGAAAGATTGTCTTTGTTGTAACTCAAGTAGAACTTCATTTTGTTTGAAGCAAGGTGTGATTAGTGTAATTTTTACTACAAATTTTCATTGCTTTTGAGATTGAGCATATACAGTGTGTGATTACCTGTGAAATAAACATACTTCCATGGGTTGACAATTTATTTAGCACTTGATTTTTTAAATCAATAAGCAATTAAAGTGACCAACAGTGTACAGGCCATCCTCGATCATTACTCCATGGTTTTCGGGGTCATTCCACTAGGGCAGCCACCTGATCGAGGGTTTGAGCACACTATCGAGTTGGAGCCCTACATTCAAGTTGTGATATCTACTCCTTATAGGCACCCAAATACCTATCGGGACGAGATTGAGAGATTTATTCATGAGCTCTTGGCTTTGGGACACATCAGGCCCAACTCCATTCCCTTCACTTCTTCAGTTATTCTGGTGAAGAAGAAGGATGGGACGCTGAGGATTGACTACAGGGCCCTGAACAAAAATACGATGAAGATTTGCTACCCCATCCCGTGGATATATGAACTGATGGATGATTTGATGGGATCCAAGTTCTTCTCCAAGATAGACTTGAGATCGGTGTACCACTATATTCGAGTGAGGGACAAGGATGTCCCCAAGACAGCGTTCCGGTGCCATTATGGGCACTTTTACTTTTTGGTGATGCCCTTAGGGCTAACTAATGTTCCAGCCACCTTCCAGTAATGCATGAACCACATATTTCATGGCCAACTATGGAATTTCGTGCTTGTTTTTTTATGACATTCTGATATACAACCCCATTTCTTTCAAGATCTAGAAGCTCTTTCCCCATGAGAGGCACTGCCCCATATACGATAAAGAAATGTTGGCCATCATGCATTCCTTTGCAAAGTTCAGGAAATACCTAGTGGGGAACCAGTTCAAGGTCAAGACCGACCACAACAGCCTGTGGTACTTCTTATAGAAGAAACAGTTTTAGGAGAGACAACAAAAGTGGGTCAGTAATATCGAAGCGTATGACTTTGAAATTGAGTATGTTAAAGGGAAGAACAATGTGGTGGCTGATGCCTTGTCTTGGAGACTAGCGTCCCTCTCCTTGATGAGTATGCAAATTGGAGGGCGCAGTTTTTGGTGGAGTACTCGAACAATCCATTTGCGTGTGAGGTGTTGGATGGTCAGGTGTCGGATGACCGGTATCAAGTGATGGACAAAGTCATCTATTATAGAGACTGGATATTTTTTACGGCCAACTCCCGATTAAGGGAGAAGATCTTGCATGCAACACATGACTCTCCACTATTAGGGCACCAGGGGTTCACTAAGACCTATAGAGCCATCACAAAGAGGTTCGCATGGAAGGGACTCAAGGAGGACATACTCCCACTACAAGGAAAAGACCCTCTAGCGGATGTTATAAAGGAGGTTTTTAGTGTTATAAAATTGGCCAAAATTTTCAAAATAACATTTACTACAACATCTGTTTATGGTTACGGAGGTTTTGGAGAAGCTTTTAACGGAAATTCAATACAACTAAAAAAAAATGGGCGACCAGAGGTTATTACGAATGTTTTTTTCATCGATGTACTACTCTAGCTTTAACTCACTAGTGCGTGCATGCAGGCGATGCCCAGGGGCAGTCTCAGTCCAACGCACTGGGATGTTTAGGTGTAAAATCATACTAGGCGTAGTGTTGGTCATACAATGCATAGGGTTGTTCTAATTCGTCTTGGGATTTGTGTGGTGCCCATAGGTCGTATCAACGCACCGGTGCCTATACTTATATAAACACACCGGTGGGCCGTATCATAGAAAGGCACCGAGACTTATAATTGGTATCGGTATTTGTGTGGTGCCCATAGATCGTAAAAATGCACCGGTGCTTATAGATACGTAAACACCCTGATGCGCAGTATCACACAAACGCACCGATATTCATAACTAGTATCGATGTTTTTGCAGTTCCCATAGATCATACAACGGCACCGGTGCGTATAGACACATAAACACACCGGTGTACAGTTACTGACACGCACCAGTTTTCATGTTGTATTTTTTAGAAACATCGACCTGTGATAGTCCAATTATTGTGATTGTTTTAAATTCATTATTCATCAAAAGTCGACACATCTTATAACAATATTCATATTAATTACATTTTTTATTAATGCATTTGAATATGATGTTTGGATTAATTTGTTTTATTATATCATAATTATTGTGGTTTTTTAAAATTCATTATTCATCAAAATTCGACACATATATATCTTATAACAATTTTCATATGAATTAAATTTTTATTAGTGCATTTGAGAACGACAATGGAGAACACAATAGAATAAATTAAAACATATTTTATGATTATATATATATATATATGAATAAGACAGTCTTTATCATACAAAATGGGACAATTATTCATATCCCTTTGTCTTTCAATTGGGACACTATGTCCATTACATTAAACAAAATGTCTGATTTCACAAACATATTTCAAAAAATAAAACGCCTTGCTTTGATATCCAAACATAGTGATCATCATTCTTCGCTTGAACTGCTGTCACTGCTAGAGCTACTTCCATGACTTGGGTTATTTTCAGGAATGTTTTGTTCACGGCATTGATTGTTTTCTTCTTCTTCACCTTCCATCTACAAACATAAAAATAAACTGAAATGAGTGTATATACATTGGTGAGAATAATGAAAATTGCAATATTAAATAATATACATCAATGTAAATCGAAAATAAAAATGGCATACCATAGCAACAATTGACTCATAAAATATACACATTCTTTCAAAACCATGTACCATGCCATCTTTCAAAATTTCATCTATTGACGCAGTTCCATACCTTGTTTCCTGCAAGTTTTATACCCCATAACAAATCATATATTTAATATAAAAGATGTTTTTGTTCTATTAATTATAGACGGAGCTAAGTAAAACAAGATCAATAGATGCTTACAAATTCCACAATTAAATTCTGATATGCCAACATATACTCACAACCCATATTTAACCCAATTTCAATCAATTCGTCTGATGGTTCTTCTTTGTATGTTAGCACCTGTTTGAAGATATTCAATGATGATTTTTGTAAAACAACTTAAAAAATACAAAAATGAAATCTAGTTAAGTTGTTATAAGGAAGTAACAATTACTCACAAACTTAGAGATCAACCCTTTTCTTCCTTGTCGTCATGTTTTATGTGCTGAATGGGTTCCATTTTCTTTTATTTTCTGCAAGAAAATTATTGAAAATTAATATTTAATGCTAAATTGTTTATTTATTGTACCTAATGATCGAAAAATTCAATGATTACATATTACATTTGAAGCACGTTGTTGTTGAGATGGCTCCTCCTGCGATGCAATTTTGTCCATTTCTTTGACCATCTCCTTGTACACCTTTTTGGACATTCCTACTGACATATTTATGATATCAGCTCGTTCATATTTTGAGATTTCATAATCTTCCTGAAAATGTAACATGAAAATAAAATATTTAATTTTTATATTGATATATGAAAAGTAAATATAACAAAAGTGATATTTATAAATAATTCTAGACAAACATTTAAAGGAATATTACTTTCTCATTCCTTCTTCTTCTTTTTTGTACGTTTTTGCTATTAAAATTCTGACATGTCTCATTGACCAATTCTCTGGAAACTCTTCCTATAGTTTAGATAAAATTTGGTTCTTGGAAACATTGGATTGATTTTTGTATTGTAAGTGGAAATAGCGTCTATACATTCGTTCCACTAGATCCCTCATGTAGAAATTTATTAATACTGATGTATTACCAGATTCTCCTGATCTAAAAAATTAATCTTATGTTAAATACAAAATCCCTCCACTGTTAATTTTGTGGAAATTAAATTTCCAATTGCAAACACATGTGAATAAAATCAATCACACATAAACACAGTTGTTTAACGGAAAATATTAAAGCTAAAAACCCCAACTATCATATATTATGTATATTAATAGATCATGTAATAATCTCACACAAATATTAGTACATAAAGCTCTCAGTACAATCAACAATCATTACACACTGTCATGCAGAAATTTTGCATATCTATGCACCAATTTCTTGCCTCCACTACACAATCTCTGTTGAAGAAGACCTCTGAATGAATTCGAATTGGCCTTGCCTTGACTGCGCAATCCTCATTGGCATCTCCAATGTGTGTCAGATGCATTGAATGCATCACTGTAGTCACAACAAATAGTCCATCTCAACCATTCACCTACCTCTCCATTGGGTCTCCACTAGAACTGACATGCAAGTATTTAACTATTGTATTTGTTCAATTGCAAGTGAGTCTCTAGTTATGAATTAATTAAATAATTAATTCACTAAACTCTCACTAGTGTATCTTTCAGTTAGACTAGATACAACTAGCTCAATTGAGTTTAACTCACTTAACTGAGTTAAACTAAATAATAACTCTCGTAACTTCTCTTCCAACTCTGTCATAACTTTTCCACTTCAGTTCTAATTGAGTCCTCCATGCATGAGCCACCAATAACCCTAGGAATTGCGTAATTCCTTCATCTCACTGATTTTCCAAATCTATTCACTAAAATAAAGTGCTCCAAGAGAATAAGTTGATATTTATTGTCGGATTATTATTAAGGGCTAATAATAATCGACATGCATCTATATTTAGATTGACGATGTATAAATAGACTTCGCCCAATATTCTAAAAATAGAGTTTTGTCTATTTTCCACATTTGACCAACCATCTACAAATAGCATCTTGTAACTTATAGAATATGCTCACCATTTCTAAAAATAGACATACACCTAAAAATAGCCTATGGGCCCTACTTAGTGAAGGTGCTTACTTTTCACTAAGCTCATCATCTTGTTGAATCTCAACACTCCCTCTCAAAAAGATAGGGATTATCCTTCACCCCTATCGTGCCTCTATGTTATTCGAATTTTCTCCTGCTGAGCACCTTCGTCAGAATATCTGCATCTTGATCTTCTATAGGAATGTACTGAAGCAACATGATCTTCCGCTGCACACAATCTCTGATATGATGATACCGGATATCAATATGTTTAGATCTATCATGAAACATAGGATTAATAGAGAGTTTAATGCAACTCTGATTATCATAATGTATCATCAAGAGGATCTAAATGAGAATAGAACAAACCGACCAGGAAACAAACCAACCAGAATCTTCCTCGTCCAGATAGCCTCACATGCAGCTTGACTTGCTGCCATGTATTCTGCTTCCGCTTAACTAAGTGCCATGGATCTTTGTTTCCTACTATACCAAGAAACTATTGTAGATCCAATAATGAAAACCCCTCCTGATGTGCTCTTTCTGTCTGTTAGGCTGCCTGCCCAATCTGCATCTGTGAAGCCATGCAACTTCACCTCATCCGTCTGTCTGTACCATAAGCCATACTCAAATGTGCCCCTAACATACCTTAGGACATGCTTGTCTGCCTTCCAAAAGAGCTTGGTAGGCTTAACCATCACTTGACTAAGCTGGTTCACTGCAAGCATATTTATGTTCTTGTATTAACTAAATACATGAGCAAACCCACCAACTGTCGATAAAAAGTGGCATCCACTACCTCTGTCGAAGTAGCATCCTCTTTCCTCCAATTTCTTGGAAGAGGAGTATCCATGGGCTTGTAGTCCTCCATGTGAAATTTACCAAGTATCTCATGAGCATACTTTCCTTGAGACAAAAACAGTTCACCTTCTTGTTGCCATATTTCCAATCCAAGGAAATAATGAAGGAGGCCCAAATCCTTCATCTCAAACTCCTTTGCAAGATATTCCTTGCATGAGTGTATCAACTGCTCATCACCCGTTAGTATTAAATCATCAACATAAATAACAATGATTAAAATCTTACCCTCCACCACAATTTGGTATTGGTTTTAATCCGCCTCACTCTTGGTGAATCCAAGTCCAGTGAAATAGTTGTCGATCTGTGTGTACCAAGCACGGGGTGCTTGCTTTAGCCCATACAACGCTCTTTTAAGTCTGCACACATGCGACTCACTGTTGAAGATCTAAAATCCTTCAGGTTTCTCAATGTACACCTCTTCCTCAATGATCCCATTAAGGAACGCAGTCTTCACATCCATCTGATGAATGTGCCAGCACATCTGCACTGAGAGAGCAAGGATGGTCCTTATAGAAGAATACCGTGTGAATGGTGCAAAGGTTTATTCATAATCAATCCCCTTGATCTATGAGAAGCCCCGAGAAAAAAATCTTGCCTTATACTTCTCAATGCTCCCATCAGCAGCTTGCTTTACCTTGTAAATCCATCTTGAACCTACCACTAATTTACCAACCGACCTTAAAACAATCTCCCAAGCATTGTTTCTGACAATGGATTCATACTCCTCCACCATGGTATCTACCCATGTGGGCTCCTGCACTGCTTCTTCAAAAGAAGATGGCTTTTCCACGATACACTTTCTCATAAGAGCTATGTATCCAATAAATCGATCAGGTGATTGTCTTTGTCTGCGCAGTGATGTAGGGACTCCTACATTCTGTGCCGCATCAAGGTTCAGTCTCTCAGCTTCTGTGGTAAGCTTTCTGCATGTTCTGATGTTTGTTTTTTGCATGAGTGGACTCCTCCACTCCATGAATCTCCTCCTGTGGCTGATCCACATCTAGAGGCTCATCTTTGGGAACAAGAAGTTTCTCCTCTACATGCAAGTGTAGCTCCCTCTCAAGCGACAACTTCATGGTTTTCATCTCATTGAATTTTATATCCTGTCGCACCATAGTCATTCGACTATTTGGAAAATGCACATGTAATTATGGGGTGTTTCTGTGTACCCCACAAATATCCCAACTTCTATAGTCGGCTCCAGCTTCTTTTTGGCATCCTTTGTCACATGAATGTAAAAATATGAGCCAAAAATATTCAAATGAGAAATATCAAACTTCTTACCAGTAAAATATTCTTCAGGTGTACTCATGCCAAGTACTCTATGTGGACAACTATTTTTCACATAAACCGCAGTGTTGCATGCTTCTGCCCACAAGTGCATCGGTAGGCCCTGGTCATGCAGCATAGCTCATGCAACACCCACGATTGTTCTGTTCTTCCTCTCCATGACCCCATTCTGCTATGGGTTATGAAGCACTATGAGTTCTCTTTGAATTCCTTCTTTGCTACAGAAGTCTTTGAATTCATTCGAGATATATTCACCACCATTATCGCTCTGTAGAGCCTTCACTTGCTTCCCCGACTCCTTCTCCACCAATTCTTTAAACTTACAGAACTTTGAGAATGTTTTGCTCTTCTTCTGCATGAATAATATCCAGCATCTACGAGAATATTCATCAACAAATATAACATAATACCTTTGTTTTTATATTGAAGCAACTGAGAAAGGTCCACAAATGTCTGTGTGAATTCTCTCCAGGATCACCGAAGCACGGTTCTCCTTATCATGAAAGACGGTCTTCACAAAATTACCCATATTACATCCGTTGCGCTGATCTGACTGCACAAGAGTACCCTTGGGAAGTCCAGTAGAAATTTGCTGCAAAATCTTCAAGGTGCCATGGTGAAGATGGCCCAATCTCCTTTTCCATAATTCGCCCTCATCCTGGCTCACCACTTCTTCTGCTTTTCCCATCATTGCAGCGTAGCCATCTACCTCCAACTTGTAGAGATTATTAACTCGAATCCCTATCCTCTCGGTTTGACCTATTTTTTTTATTTCGCAGGAAGGCTTTTCCCTTGCTGAAAACAACATCGTAACCTTTGTCCTCCAACATAGAGATCGAGACCAAGTTCTTCTTCAGACTTGGAACATGCATAACATCTTTCAATAGAAATGGTTTACCTGACTCCCTCTCAAAGGTAATGGTTCCAATGTCAGTCGCACTGTATCTACCATCGTCGCCCATCGCTATATGCATTTGGAGATCCTTCTCCTCCAAGTCACTAAACAACTCCTTGTCCCCCGTCATATGGAAGGAAGCAC
Organism: Pinus albicaulis; assembly: GCA_034641835.2. Classification (NCBI taxonomy): domain Eukaryota; kingdom Viridiplantae; phylum Streptophyta; class Pinopsida; order Pinales; family Pinaceae; genus Pinus; species Pinus albicaulis. The sequence goes on from CM076569.1 coordinate 300,146,539, forward strand.
CACTATCAAGATACCACACCAATCCCATTGATCTTGAAACCAAGCATGCAATCAAAGAGAAATCAAGTTCAAATTTTTAGGATAAGGCCTCACCCACTGCAGCTCCAGCGACCTTCTTGTTCTTCTTTTTCTGTGGGTAGTTAGTGGTGAGATTCCCTTGTTCGTGACAGTGAAAACACTTCACTTTGGAAAAATCCAACTTCTTGCCTTTAGCCTCCGATTTTGGATGGGATTTCTTCCCCTTCCCTCTCCTTGATTTGGCAACCAAAGCGCAATTCTTTTCATCATCATTCTTCGATGAAGAGCCATCCCTGGTATTCTGCCTTATCTCCTCCTGCACAAGATCCAACCAAAGTCGCTCCTAATCCGGCAGTTTCTCCCTTCCATTGACAGAGTGTTCGTAGTTGTGCCAACTCTTCGGAAGCCCAAGGAGAGCCAAGCTCACCAAGTCATCATCTGCAACTATAATTCCCACACTCCCCAACTCATCCCTATATTGTACAAACTTCGTGATATATTTTGGAATACTGCCACCCTTCTCCATTTTGATTTTTCTCAGCTTATCTTTCAGTGCCAACTTCCTATGGTCGCTGCTGCTTTGGAAAAGATCTGTCAAATCCTTCCACATTACAAATGGAGTGGCTTTCCCATGAAGACTTCACACAGTATGGTCCTTCACACCTTCCAACAAAATTCTTCTTGTCTTTGCTACCTTCTTTTTCCATGCGTCAAGTACTGCAACATCACTAGAAGTAGGCTTAGGAACATCGCTATCGATGAACTCCTTCAGTCCATTATCTTCAAGAATCGCCTCCATCCTATCCTTACAGGAAATTTAATTCGAGCTACCCTCAAGGGCATACTATAATCGCAACCCATTGAAATACATTTCAATGAATACTCAACTGTTGCACCAAGAAATTTCTGCAACAAATTCAAATTGTCCACCAACACAAAACTCAACACCTCTTCACAATTGCAATCTCCAATGATTAACACTTCTCCGATACCATGTAGAAATTTATGAATACTGATTTATTATTGGATTCTCTTGATCTAACAAATCAATCTTATGTTAAATACATAATCCTTCCACTGTTAATTTTGCAGAAATTAAATTTCCAATTGCAAACACATGTGAAGAAAATCAATCGCACATAAACACAGTTGTTTAACGGGAAATCTTAAAGCTAAAAACCCCAACTATAATATATTATGTATATCAATTTATCATGTAATAATCGCATACAAAGCTTGGTACATCAAGCTCTCAGTACAATCAACAATCATTACACACTGTCATGCAGAAATGTTTCATATCTATGCACCAATTTCTTGCCTCTTGACAGCCTGCCTCCACTGCGCAATCCTTGTTGAAGAAGACCCCTGAATGAATTCGAATTGGCCTTGCCTTGACTGCGCAATCCTCATTGGCATATCCAATGTGTGTCAAATGCATTGAATACATCACTATAGTCACAACAGATAGTCCATCTCACCCTTTCACCTATCTCTCCACTAGGTCTCCACTAGAACTGACATGCAAGTAGTTAACTTCTGTATTTGTTCAATTGAAAGTGAGTCTCTAGTTATGAATTAATTAAATAATTAGTTCACTAAACTCTCACTAGTGTATCTTTCAGTTAGACTAGATACAACTAGCTCAACTGAGTTTAACTCACTTAACTGAGTTAAACTATATAAAAACTCCCGTAACTACTCTTCCAACTCTGTCATAACTTTGCCACTTCAGTGATAACTGAGTCCATCATGCATGAGCCACCAATAACCGTAGGAATTTCTTAATTACTTCAACCCACTAATTTTCCAAATCTGTTCACTGAAATAAAGTGCTCCAAGATAATAAGTTGATATTTATTGTTGGATTATTATTAAGGGCTAATAATAATCGACATGCATCTATATTTAGATTGACAATCTATAAATAGACTTCACCCAATATTCTAAAAACAAAATTTCATCTATTTTCCACATTTGACCAACCATCTACAAATATCATCCTGGAACTTATAGAATATGCTCACCATGTCAAAAAAAAGACATACACCTAAAAATAGCCTGCGGGCCCCACTTAGTGAAGGTGCTAACTTTTCACTAAGCTCATCATCTTATTGAATCTCAACACCTCAAAATTTTGTAAAATTTTTTCCCCCTTTCGTTAACATCCAGCACCACTCCAGATGAGCTAAGGAGCAATTCATTTTCATTTGCATGTTCTATTTTTTTTCTTTTCTTAGAGCAACATTCTTTTTTTGAGTTGTTGGTCCCTGTAGAACATTAAACAAATGTGAATTAATAGAATGTGTGACACATGTTATCTAATAATTTTAAGTATATTATTAATGATAATTAAAAAAAGAAACTCATATTGGATCGATAGTATTTTTTCATTCACCTGATTCATCCTTTTGCAATTTTTCCATTAAGCTTTTATGCTCTTCTGGTCGTAGATCAGAAATAATCATATCGAGCTTCATCATTTTTTTGCCCTGCATGATACACAGTAAACAATATATATTAGTTAAAATTACATATAGTTCAAAAATAGTATTTTTTATAAATAATTTACAAAGAACTTGCCTATTTTTCTTTTCTTGGTGTGTTATCAGTATTTTTGTTACTTGATCTCTTGTCAGTCATTTCTTTATCAATCTAAAACATGTATCTTATCATTCATTAATATATTTATATATAAATTCTCCTTTTCAGGTACAAAATAAACCTCAAGACACCGGTGTGCCTTTCATGAGGTACGCACCGCAGCCGGTGCATGGGGTATTAAAAATGCACCGCAAAACAGTATAATAGACCATACAGTGTGTGGGGTATTATAAATGCACTACAAAAATAGTGTAATAGACCGTACGGTGCTATCCTCATAAAATGGAGCACCGGTGCCCTATTTCAGATATGGCGCACTAATTTAGAAAAACTTGTTTTCAATTTTTTTATTAAACAGTACTTGTACGGTGCGCTATATAATACTGCGCACCGGTGCGCTAGAGTACACAGGGGGCATCGATAAAGAAAAATCCATTTTTTCTAAAAATTCGCGCAATGGCTGAATGGATTGGGATTATACTACGCAAGTGATCCCGTGGGTTGGATGTCAATATAAAATGAAAAACCCTAATTCTGAAATCACAGAAATAGGGAGAATAAAGGGAAAAAACAAAAAAATGAAGGGTTTAGGGTAAAAATGGATAAAACTACAGAAAAAAAAAGTAAAAAAAAAAATCAAATTTAATCATGAGATGGTTTGAAATTCTATGATACAAGGTTTGAATCACCCGAGGTTTGGTTTCTAATTGTCTGAATACTTTTGTTCGAACGTATTTCGCAGCTCCACAGTGCCCTCATGCTCTCTTGCTCTAGGTCTGTCTCCAGCAAATATCTGTTTGAAAATTTTAGCAAAAATAGTGAAATAATGAAAAGTGTTTAGTATTTAAAGAATTATTTTATGAAATTAGATTTTCGAAAATATTTTGCTGCCCATTTTTCAAATTGCCTCTTTTTTTCACTTAAAGCAAATAGAGTTGCATTATTTTTATTTGCGTTTATTCGTGACCAGTGCGGAAGAGTTGTGAAGCACCGGTGCGTCTGAGTAATATGACGCACCGGTGCGTGTTATGATGATAAGCACACCGAACTGTATAAAGTTCTTTTTTTTTGTATGTAAGATCATAATAAAATAATGATAATTCTAAAGTACATGAATTTATTTTCATTATTTTCTAAACTTTATTATGTTACAAAAATTCATATTATTCTAGATTTGTTATTTTACAATTATTTGCAAATTTACAAATTTTAATATTTTAATAAAATCATTTCACATTAATACAATTAAAATTTTCACATTAATATAATTAAAATTTTACAAATATTTTACATACAATTACAATTTTACATAGAATTACATTTACAATTACAATTAAAATTTTACAAATATTTTACATACAATTACAATTACAATTTTAGAATTTTACATACAATTAGAATTACAATTACAATTTTACAATTTTTCATATATACAATTATAATTACAATCATTTCACAATAAATTAAATATTACAATTACAATTAAAATTTTACATTAAATATTTTACATACAGTTACAGTTAAAATTACAATTACAATTACAAATACAAATACAATTTTAAAATTTTACATACAATTAAAATTTCAATTTCAATTACAATCACGGCATAATATTTAATAAATATCATGGTCATTTAATATTAAATTAATTAATAAACATCATCACGATCATGATAACCATCGTACAAACATCATATTCAACTAAAAAACACATTCAAACATCAAATTAACATTATATATTAACATCATCACAACACAAACATCAAATATACATCTCATGTCAAATAACTCATGCTATCACATATACACATCTATCTGCAAGCTAAACATTAAATGAACATATCTAACATGACCTAACAATATGCACATAATAATGATCACCAACATGTAAATTAAGTACAACTGCAACATGAACATAAAATACATGGACCATATATATATATATATATATATATATATAATGTTAAAAATATACAACTGTAATATAAATGTCATGGAAGCACCTCGTGGTAGTACTACAACATCAATAGAAGTACAAGTGGAGACCTACTCAGTAAATGGTGTAGCCTCGATGATCGATGGTCAAGCCTGCTCATGATCATGACTAGTACTGATGGATGCATCATCTCATGGTAGTACAACATCAATATAAGCAATAGTAGTGGAGGCCTACTCACTCAATAGTGCAGCCTCGACGGTCAATGGTCTAGCCTTCTCATAATCATGACTAGTACTAATAGATGCTGCAGGCTGCTGACTGGACGCGGTCGATGGTCCAGCCTCATCTCCATGATGACTGCTAGATGCTACTAGTGGAGCCTCATGCTCATCAGGTGCGGCATGAGGTGAACAATCATGAGATGATGAGCTGCTGCTCATGGACTTTCCATCATGTGTCACGGCTTGACTATGCATATAACGTGCAACAGTCCTCCTCAGTCACGTAACAAATATCGTAGCTCCTACAACATGTCGCATCAGGTTGTACATGTCATGCAGCATGCCTCTCCACATCCGTAATAAGCTATCATTGGCCTGTATGTCTCTGTAATGAGCGGGCCTGATGCCCGCCTCAACAATCAATACACTGAGTTTTTAGCCCAACTCCATCCTATATCTAGTCTCAGGTCGACCATGCCTAGCAAAAGGTGGTATCGGTGCACCAGCAGGAGGATGTCTCTCTGCACCGGCCTCATCTTGATCATGATCCTCTGATGCAGGAATTCTGCAAGAAAGCAGATCCCGCATATAAGAACACAACCGCTTCACTAAACTCTGAAAATACTCAGAATTTCTATAATAAAATCATGAAAACATTCAGCTCAATTTTACATGAAGGCGAAAAGAGCCATGCAAATCAACTCCCTTAACTATATCAAAATTCTGTGGCCAGATATTACATTGGGTGGCCTCTTGGCTCTTGGCCCTTGAAACCACTCCTCACTCACTCCACTCTTAACTATCTCAGCTCTTCAACTATTCAAGTGTGTTCTCCTCACAAAAACCACTCATATTTATACATAAATAATGAATTCAATTCATTCCAAAAATCTCTCCACCTAATCCTCAACTAAATCTAATTTAAATTCATTTTAGGTGTGGACTCAAAAAAGTCCCGTACATAGAATTCCTACTCCCTAATTTTGCTACCTAATTCTATTTTCTCTCATATCCTTTTAATTAATAAAAGAATATTTACAAAATCCTCACTTTTATAATTTATCTCCTATTTTATTTAAAAATAACAAATTAATTAATAAAACAATTAAAATGTCACACCCTCCTTTATTACATAATTAAAAATGAAAATTGGCCTTGATGCTCCTGCATCAGACTCCCAAGGTTGAAATTAATCATGATCGCCTGATCATGTGTTTGGATCTCTGTTTGCCTGGATCCCATATCTTGTGTTGCAACTTCCCACTTGTCACTGATTCTATCTGTTGTTCTTCTCCAAGTCTCCACAATTTATGCTGCATTGCCCCACTAGCTATGCTTTCACAATATTTTGTTGTCTTTCTCTTTCTGCTTCTTCTTTGTTTTACTGTTGTTGGCCTCTTCCAGGATACTTTCATCATCATCCACCTCATTAGTTCAATTTCTCTGTCTAATAGATTTTCTCCAGCATCTGTAATAAAACTTGTACTCACAAAACAATTGTTAGAATAAAAAACATAAAGCTTCAGTGCCCCTTCGGCTGCTACTGGCAACATTTCAGTATGTTGCTCTGAAATTCTCTCCTCCATCAGCACATCAGTATGCTGATTCAATTCCTCTATGAGGTTATCAGTTAGTCCCTCCTCCACATCATCTGTTTGAAAAATGTTTCCTTGTTCTGTGTCTTTCAATAACTTTTCCTGAAAATAGGTCCTCTGCTTTTCTAACTCTCTCCTTTGAAGATCTAACATCCGATATAACTGAACAATCTCAACTGGAGTAGAACTTGGAAATTTTACACAATTTTCCATACTTTCACTTTCTATTGACCAATCATCAGATGGTCCTTCTTCCCCCGCTTCAATATTCTGCCGAATATTCCCATAAGACCCCTCTGTCTTCATTCCTTCCTAAGATCATGCTATCTCAGCATCATTCTGAACAAATTTCAGATTCAACTCTTCTTCTTTAACAAACTTCAAAGTTTGTTCAACACCCTGTGATATACCTGTCATCACACACAAATCATTAGTCTTAAAAACATAAGACCTTGTGATCTCACTGGATGCTTCAATCGACATCTCTCTTTGTTGCTCTGAATCCTTCATTTGATTTAGTTCTTCTGTAGAATTCCCTTCTGTCTCATCACTACATCCCTTCTCCCTCTGGCAATCTTCCTGAATGTTCCTAGTTTCAACATCATTACATTCTAAAAATTTTTCAATAATCCCATTAAACAAATACACTTGTTTACCTCCTTGGAATTTTCCTCCAACATTTCCACTTTGTTCCTGCTCCATAACAGCTTTGACTTGTTGTCTTACCCCAAACGAGAAGTCATTTGTGATTTCTTCCTGTTGTAACCAACCAACACATTCCTTCTCTGAAAGGAATTCTCTACCAGACTTTACCTCAAGAATTTCATTCTCCTTTGTGACAGTTCCATCAGACTGTTCACCATCTTTTGCATATCTTGCAAACATACATAAACTGTGAGAAAAATTTCAAGGCTTCATAGCCTCACCTGCTTCTTTTACGAACACATATTCAGATGCTTCTGAACTATCCCCATAGTTCATGAGATCTTCCTCACTAATCTTGTCACCCAGAAGTTCACCATGTTCCGGGCCACAAATGGAAACATCCATTTTTAAGTCAGCCTCTCTGAGTTCTTCACAACTCAACATCTGCTGGAGCTTCCTCAGCTCTTCCATCAACTGTATGTTTACCTGCTTTTCCCTTCTTGTGTGTAGCTTCTGCCACTTCACCTTCCTTCTCATGGTCCAACCATGTGTCTGGTTTCTCATATTTTCCTTCAACAACTTCATTAACAATTCAAGGTGAATTGTTATCTCAGCCTTCTCTCACTCGCACTCTTCATCAAATTTCTGGAAACGACTATCAACAGTCATCTTCCCCTCCTTTGTGAACTGCATATGTTCACGTGTGGACTTCATTTAAGCCACTTCCCCACAATCCTTCGTACTTGTCATTCATCAAAATGCAACTTCTCCTCCTGCGCTTGGCTTCTCTTTGTCCTGGGACCAAACCCTGGCAACCTTTTTGCTACAATTTGCTGCAAACAACACCTTAGCATGTATGTGTTACTTGATAGGAACCCAAAGGGCTGCACACCCACATTCACACTCTCAGATGTATATAAAAATGCATTTCAAATTAATGCCCAATAAAATTTGAAATCTGGCAAACCCGCCAAACCCACAAACACACACTCTCTTCAATTTTCCAAATAAGAATGTACCTCAATTTCCACAATCTGGGCAATCTCAATTTAACATGCGGAAGCTATATTACTTAAACAATGATTATAGAACCATTGGAATACCCATTTCAATTGAAATCGAACCAACATTAGAACGTTTCCACAAATCAAAGGTTCAGATTTCGTCCTCACCTCAAAAGAGCTTGAACCAACATTCAAAGTTTACAAAACTTCATTTAAATGTGCCACGGTCAACATATATCCACATCTCCAAATCAAATGTTATGAATATTTACTAAGCTTTGGACTTCAAGACCCAGTTCAATGGACTCTTCCTTCTCTGGATTAACTCTCAATTGCCAACAATTGTTGTTTCGGACCCATACATCAATGGTTAATAACCAATTATCAATAAACATTTCATGAAATTTTCACAGCAACACCAACACGAAAGTAATACTTGGTCTCAACAATTAACACATAGCAATTCAATTCATCATTTACAAGTGAGGCGATACCATCGGTTTAGCACCTCAAATCCTTCTTTACTGCTCAGCGCTCATTGAAACTTCTACATTATCGAATTTCTATTTGATTCACGGTTTGACTAACCAACATTTTCTTGGCTATTTCTAATTGAACTCTCCAACAATAATAAATCTGAATTTTAATAACACTTGGGCTCACAATTTAGCTTACCATTTTAAACCATACGCTGCTTCATGGATACAATGCCAGTAATTCTACCTCTTGCATCTCTGCAATCGATGTGTGCTTTCCCTTAACGATTCCACGTCTACTCATGGTTCCCCCTTCCACATTTACTTCCGTTTCTATATTAAGACTCAGGTTTCGCTCCAACGTGTAGACAAATTCTGTCTCAATTTGAACCTGCAACCATTCCACGCTAGCTTAATTGTGACGAGATGTCACCACCATTGCATCGGACAGGGTAAGTACAATAGTGCTTTACTTATGAACTGATCACGTCTCCACGTGGCATTTTAATTCACCTTCCATCATTAATTACCACACAACTGTCCCGACTCTGCACACGGATCAACTAAGTCCACTCACCTGTGGCTTTGCAATGGCTGTTCAAACTCTGCATTCTTCTACAGCTCGAAAATCGGCATTCAAGTTCTACGTCCACCTTATGCAATCGCAGATCAGGTCCTACGTTGGTTCCAAACAGCTTCTCATGACAACGCTTCTGCATTCAACAACTTCAATTAATTGGTCACCTTAACGCCATCAATTTACCGATTCAACATAATGCAATTCTTGTACCAGTTCTCCAATGCATCAATCCTGTGTATCTTTGAACTGCATCCAATATTCAATGAGTCACCCTGCGTGTCACTCGATTCTCTTCATTTATAGTATAATTGCAATTCGATCTCAATTAAAAACAATTGAATCAAATTCCTTCCTAAACCTTTCACGCGGAGTTGGCTTCTCCATGGCTTTACTGCATTGTGGTTCAACACAAAATCTGGCATCGATTCTACAAATCAATCCCTTCTTCTCTGTGATTAATTTAATGGCACAGATTAAATAGAAAAATGAATTTTATCAATCGAAATAGAATTCCATTCTGTTTGAATGCAGAATCGAGAGTTACTTCTTCACACAGGATTTGATATAAATTCAAATTCAGTCTTCAACACTTTCTGGGTTGTGACTTTAATAGAAAAATTGAAATCGAATCTTCATCAATTTTCATTCAGGAATACCAAACACAGATTTCACCAACATCAAATGAATTCCAAAAAAAAAAACCAGAATCCTCAACATACCGGTTTTATCAAAAGCGTGTAAGTCAATTACAGCTTTCAATTACACAGTAGCGTCCCACGAGTTGTGTTGAGCTATTGTAATATGCAATGCGAACACTAAGGTTGCGTTATAGTTTGGCATCGGTATTGCCAGACTTCCAATGCAATATCGCTCTTTCGCTTCCTTGAGTCGCTTCTTTCCTTTTCGAGAAATGATTCACCTTCTCCCAATCGAACTTGAAAGTATGCTTCACTGACTTGGATCTTTTACTGAAAACTTATTTAAATCAGCTTCCTGCAACAGAATTGCCCAAATATTTTTCCATTAGAAAATCCAATAACAAACCACAAATCAACTTTCAATACCCATTGAACAGTTCAGGTTGCGACGGCAACAGTCAGTCAGTCTGCGAACAAATCAAACACAACCTGTGATATTAATGGTCTCAACAACATGCAAGAACGAAGACACGATGAATCAAGATGCAAATATACGCATGTCATAGCATGATCGCCTTTGGCCAGGCCTCCACGGTCTTCAATGTGAAGAAAATTGCTGTGCGTGGGGATTCATCCTTCGTTGGCTGCAAACGAGGCTCAAATAAGTGTGCCACCATTCGACGCTGCTCCACTGTGTTTCTCACTACGCATAGTTGAACACGGTGCTAGATCCACTACCATGCGTGGGGATTAACTTCACTGTTTGGGTGTATTATCAACTCACACAGAATTTGGGTCGACCTCCCACGGTCATCCATAAACTCTATCACCTGTTACAATTTCACAGCCCTCGCTTCTTACGTTGGCTTGTGTAGACTCCGTGGCTGAGTGATAGCCACTTCATAGGCTCACGAGCTCTAACACGCTCGTTAGCTTCACCTGGAATTTTCTGCAATCAATCAATCCATGGAGATGTCACAAATTCATGGCGTTCTTCCAATACGTCCATGTTTATGGACAATTTCCTCCCATTGCCATTTGGCTCTTCCATGCAAATTAGTTTCTCACAGTGCACACAAATTCTATGCACACACACACACACACACACACACACACACATATATATATACAGGCATCTTAACAGCTCTGATACCAAAATGATGCAGGAATTCTGCTAGAAAGCAGATCCCGCATATAAGAACACAACTGCTTCACTAAACTCTGAAAATGCTCAAAATTTCTATAATAAAATCATGAAAACATTCAGCTCAATTTTACATGAAGGCGAAAAGAGCCATGCAAATCAACTCCCTTAACTATATCAAAATTCTGTGGCCAGATATTACATTGGGTGGCCTCTTGGCTCTTGGCCCTTGAAACCACTCCTCACTCACTCCACTCTTAACTATCTCAGCTCTTCAACTATTCAAGTGTGTTCTCCTCACAAAAACCACTCATATTTATACATAAATAATGAATTCAATTCATTCCAAAAATCTCTCCACCTAATCCTCAACTAAATCTAATTTAAATTCATTTTAGGTGTGGACTCAACAAAGTCCCGTACATAGAATTCCTACTCCCTAATTTTGCTACCTAATTCTAATTTCTCTCATATCCTTTTAATTAATAAAATAATATTTACAAAATCCTCACTTTTATAATTTATCTCCTATTTTATGTAAAAATAACAAATTAATTAATAAAACAATTAAAATTTCACACCCTCCTTTATTACATAATTAAAAATGAAAATTGGCCTTGATGCTCCTACATCATCCTCGACATCGGCCATGTCCTGATCGTCATCAGGATCCACACCTGGATCATATGGTGGTTTTGACATCTCCTCGCCATCAAAAGAGCCAATGTCTGCAAAATATATACAAGTACACAATAATAATTAGACAATTTCATTACACAATTTAATAAAAACAAGTTAAAGAACATGTTAGAATAAATATAAATAAAACAGTAATATTACCTCTATCATCTGGTGGCTCATCATATGTGAAGAGGATGTTGGCACACCCTCGCCAATCTAATCCAGCATAAGGACATGGGACCATAATGAAGGGATGCAGTTGATCGTCAACACTGGCTAGTAAGTCCAGTGCATCATGCGATATCCTGGCTTGAAACATAGTATCTCCCCTCTTGGGCATCATCTACCCCCACATGTGCATCCAGGACTCCAACATCGGCCTATGAGGCTGTCGAACAAAACTAGGCCTCATCTTTGGAAACCTCTCAAAAAATAAACAAAACAGCTCTGAAGAAAAAGGGAAGTTGACCCTCCCTTGTGCATGAGCACGACATCTATCTAAGGTCATACAAAACTGCCGCAAAAAAATGGCAGACCACCTGACAAGTCATGGCTCCTATACTAAAGAATCAACATAATATAAAAGTGAGCAACTAATGCATTTCCCATCACTGGTGTTGTGCGAAATGGTCTAAATGATAAGCGAGAGGCATTGCACGTCCTGTCTACCAAATGCACCTATACGTAACTAACCTCCAGGTACCTGAAACTCTGAAGGAGATAATACATGTGCTCTAATGTATCTCTGGGAGTAAACTAACTGAATCCCTGCTACACAACCTGGTGGAACCTCTGGGAATGAGGGAAAATCCACCCCTCTCCTCAATAGTCCTGTAATAAAATAAATATCCTCCTCAGTGGGTGTGTACCACTGGTCAGGACCAACCTGGAAAACCTGTCGGTGGGCATTCCACCTGCGGATAAGATATCTCAAAAACACACTATGGGCCTTTAGGGAAGTGGCCTCCTCATAGAACTTGAGGAGGTCTACCTGCCTTAGGATCCCCTGGGTATCTGTTGTAATAGGGCAAGGCGAGGCTATGCATCTCTCTCCCTCTCTCATGCCTCCCACTGGTGAATCATGTCATACTTTTCCGCTTGTTTTTGTTGTTGTTCCTCCTCTTCTCTCTGAATCATTAACATGTTAAATAAATTTTCTTTATTAAAATAGACATGTATTTAGGAATATACATATATCTTTTTTTTTGAAAAAAAAAAAACAAACCAGTCGGTGCGCCACAAAAATAGTCATGCACCGGTTCTGGCGCGTCTTATGTTTGTATCGCATCGGTGGTAGTGCACCAAATGAAATACAACGCGTCGGCCTCAGTGCAGCTGAAATTTTTTCAAGCACCATTGAATATATCTGATGTCAGAATAGCAGTGCGCTTACTAAAATATATGCCCCGGAGCGTATAGTCATGTCAACGCACCGACTTCCTCACAATTACATAGTCAACGATGCGGTCATTTACCCAGCCGCACCGTTGACCCTTTCAGAGTTTCAAATGCAGTGCACTGACAGACTCCGGAGCGGATAATTCCATCAATGCACCGCACGGCTATTCCCATGGTCAACGGTGTGCATGGTTAAATGAGCGCACCGCATTTTATTTTTTTTATTTAAAATAATGCGGGGCGCCTTTCGGTACTGCCCCGGAAACGATGCAGATACTGTTAGCATTGGTGGCAGTGCGACTTGTAAATTTTACAGGTAGCACCGCTATCCGGTGCAAGCCGAATGGCTCGGGCACACCGCGTGACAAAATTTCTTTTTTTCTTTTTTAATGGTTATTTTAAAGGTTATTTAAAATTCTAATCTGCTAAAAAGCTTAATTATGGAAAAACTAGAAAAATACTTGTACATTTCGGCATCAAGGAGGCATATTCGCTGTAGAATTTGCAAAAGAAAATTTTCCCACCGTTTTTCAAAATGAAAGATGGAGATTGGTGGCCAATGCACAACAGAAGTGCGTGCAATGGGTGCAATGGGAGCACCGATTTTAGGGCATCTCGGAGAAGGGGAATGGCACCGGTGCTTGAGAGCTCTAGAGGAATGAGGAAAGTGAAAAATGTGGTTTTTTGGCCGTAATTTTTTTTATTTAACCCTATTCCGGTGCACGGGGTTTTATAGGTGCACTGGTATGCTTACTTACAACCGCACTGGGTGGTGTCAGATTTGGCACGTTGTTTATGATGCACCAGGGCAGTTCCCTAACACCGCACCAAGATGTTTCAGTTTTGGTGCGATGTTTTGATGATGCACCAGGTCATAATATTCGTAAAGCACTGATGCGAAATAGTCGTAAAGCACCAATTATTTTGCCGTAATTTTTTTTTGTTTAATGATATTCCTGTGCGTACGTTTTATAGGCGCACCGGTGCTCTTTGACAAGAACACACCGACACGTTTCTATTTTGGCACAGTGTTTTATGATGCACCGGCACGAAAAAGTTGTGAAGCACTAGTGCATTACCATAATAGGACACCTCGGGCAGGTGTGTACGTCGCGCACAGTGTCCGGTGTGCCAATGTTTTGTGCGAATCAAGGCTTTCTATGGTAGAGCGCACTGGTAATTGAGAGCTCAGGAGCACTGAAAAAATGAAAAATCTGGGTTTTTTGCCCTAATTTTTTTCTTTATTTTACCCTTTTTCAGTGCGCGTGGTTTATAGGCACATCAGTTCTGTTTCTTATGAACACACCGGTCAATTTGTGTTTTGGCGCATTGTTTTATGATGAACCGGTGCGGTTTCTTAATACCGCACTTGGCGGTTTCAGTTTTGGCGCAGTGTTTTATAATGCACTAGCGCGGAAGAGTTGTGAAGCACCGGTGCTCTAAAATAATATTATGTACTGGGCAGGTGTGTACAAAGTGCACAGTGTCTGGTGTGCCAATGTTTTGTGCGCACCGGTGCTTTCAAGTTTTAAGAGCACCAGTGCGATGTTTAATGATAAGCGCACCGAGAGGAAAACATCCACAAAATCCTCTGCCCGCCAACCTCCTCTAGTAACCTCTGCTAGAAATGGATGTATGGGGTATTTTTCTGTTGGGTTCCTCAAAAACATCCATTAGGGGGTCTTTTCCTTGTAGTATCTGGCATGTCCAGGAGTGCGTAGTCTATCAGAGGAACAAGGGCGAGTTGACCATCCAGCGGGTTGTTGCAGGCGCTTCCCATTCGAGAGGGGGAGTGGGATATCATTTCGATGGAATTCATCACAGAGTTGGCCATGATGCAGGGCAAGGACTCCATCTTCATCGTAGTTGATAGGTTGACAAAGTATGCTCAGTACACAACCTCACATGTGGCTGAGTTGTTCTTCAGGGATATTTTTCGGCTGCATGGTCTTCCAAATACCATAGTTAGTGACTGGGACAATAGATTCATGGGAGGCTTTTGGCAAGATTTGTTCCGACTAGTGGGCACAGATCTCACACCCAACACGAGTTACCATGCACAGACTGACGGGAAAATAGAGATAGTGAACAAGTGGTTGGAGGGATAATTGTGAAAATATGTTATAGGGCAGTAGAAGGCATGGATGTGTTGGCTACACTTGTGGGATTACTACTACAACACCACTTTCCATATGTCCATTGGTATGTCCCCTTTTCGTGCTTTATATGGTTATGATGCATTGACATTTGCTAATGTTATGTTTGGGGAAAGTAAGCCCCCCAGGGCCAAATACTGGATCCAAGAGAGTCACGAAATCCTTCAGGCTCTCAAGGATAACTTGAGGACCACACAAAATCATAAGAATATGTACGAAGATTGGAGTCGCGTAGAGAGGTATTTTGATGTGGGGGACTTGGTGTACCGATGACTTCATCCCTACAGGCAGTCCACGCTGAAGCATAAGGGAGCTTAAAAGCTCAAACCTCACTTCTATGGGTCATACTGAGCTGTCCGGCGAGTTCGAGAGGTGGCATATGAGTTGGAGTTGCCACAAGGGAGAAATATTCACAAAATTTTCCATGTATTGTGCCTAAATAAGGCTCTAAGGTAGCAAGCGACTGCAACTACTGAGCTCACTCCTATAGATGATGAGGGGAATTTGGTGCTACAACCTGAGGCCATCTTGGACACTAGACAGAGACACCTGAGGGGCAGAGTGGTGAGGGATTAATTTATTCGATGGAGAAACCTTCCGGATGAGGTTTCCACTTGGGAGGGGGGGAAGATTATTCAGCACCCATCTTTGCAGATACTTGAGGAAAAGAAACATTTTGGCAGGGAGGACTGTAATATTCCAAATTAGCAGTCAGTTAATTGGAATATTAATTTTTTGTTAATTTTGTATTTTCCTAAAGTTAGGTAGAAATAATGTGGGTCTGGAGCCTAAATTAGATTAAATAAATCTGATGCACTTTTCCTATAGTTGGAGGAAAAATATTGCAACCTTAGTGGAGAGGGGAGAGCCAGTGAGAGGGCTTTACGTATTTTTGAGTGGCAACACTGTGAGTGGACAAGGAGGGACAATGCAGGAGTGGTCAGTGAAGGGGAAACATAGTCTAAGGTGGGGCATAATAGGAATTTTGGGTTGTTGGAGACAAAAGGAAGGGGGCAGCTCATTTCCCCTCATTCATTCACCTCATAATTTTTTTTCTTCTTGACTAAGCACGTTTGAGCCGGAGAGCCAAGTCTACAGTGATGTTCAACAGACGAGATCTTCAAGCGGAGATCTCAACCTCTGCCTCAGGGGACTTCGAGTGCCCTCTCAGGAGAGTAGTTCTATCATTTTGTGGAAGGAGCTTCACAACATCACCAAATTAGAACGCAGTCCCTCCAGGACAGCGTATAGATAACTAAGGTTGTGGAGTGATTGTGCAGCCTAGCGAAAGGGAAGTGTCAGGAGTAGGGAGTTGAAGGGGAGATCAGTCGGAGGATTTGGAGGGGAGGCTAGCCACCTCCTACCAGAGGTTTTGGTAGTGTTTCAGAGCCATTTTCCACTAGTTCCAGCCAGGAGGTCAATTTCCCCAGCAAATCAACATGTTAAGCCCAAAGGGGAAATTTTCTAAGGTTGCGATTTCTACAAACCCTTCACAGGTTTTTGTGGGTTTGGTGAGAGGAGTCTGGTGACCAATTCATAGAATTTATGAGCACAGGAGACATAACAACCAATAATTTGAAATCAAGTAGCAGCAGTAAATATTTGGACTGGAAAACGCAGTGGCTGAGCCACGCAAAGAATACTTCAGCAGAGGATTTTGATAGGATTAGAGTTGTTATTCAGCCTGCCCTGAGCAGGCCCAGGTGCTATCCTTCTGAGCACCATACTTGTACTCTTTCTGGAATTATTATAAAATGGCTCAATGCTAAATTTGGTTCCAATTTATGTGTGTTTAATGGTGTTTTTATTTTTGTTGTAGTTTATTGTCTATTTTTCCCTTTTATTATTGTTAATCCCAGTTTGGGATATTAGAGAAGATGACTCTCAAAGATAAGCTAATGACCATCAAGCATTATAAAGGAGAAGACTTGACTTCCTGCCTTACTAGAGTCTGACTTACCAAAGATGAGTTAGTTGAAGTAGGAGACAAGCCTAGTGACGATGAGCTTGTGTGCATAACACTCAATGTATTTTCCAAGGAATGGAGTATGTTCATCCAAGTGATTTCTAGGCAAGATAAAGTTCTAGGATGGGATTGACTATGGAGTGAATTCACCCAGGAGGAGCTTCGGTTCAACTTGGTTAATGGCGTTAGTAGTAGCGGAAAGGTACCAAAGGTGGAAAATGAATAGGAAAATATTACCCTAGCTGGGAAAGGGAAGGCAAAGAAGGGGTTTAGCTAGGGATCCAACTCAAAAGGAGATAAGAAGAAACTTGGCCTATCAAAGGTAAAGTGCTATGGTTGTCATGAATTTGGAAACTATGTCAATGATTGACCTCACAGGAAGAAGAAGGTCAAGAAGCATTTTGTAGCTTCAACGAATGTAGCTAATATCTCCAGCAAGATTGAACAAGAATTGATA
Organism: Pinus albicaulis; assembly: GCA_034641835.2. Classification (NCBI taxonomy): domain Eukaryota; kingdom Viridiplantae; phylum Streptophyta; class Pinopsida; order Pinales; family Pinaceae; genus Pinus; species Pinus albicaulis. The sequence continues at coordinate 300,164,061 of CM076569.1, forward strand.
TTGATTTCTTTCCTATCCATATCGACTTTGTAGGGTGTCTATTATATAGAAAATGGAGCATCATTTCATAAGACATGGGTTAGAGAGTACTTCTACAATTATAAGGAGGAGGACATCATATTCCATATTCAGATGGGGAACAAGTCCAAGTGCAATCATGTTGCCAGAGAGACTATTATATTTCAAAGGGAGAATGGAAAGGATATACCTATTCATGATGTGTTGCATGTGTTCAGCTTGGGGATGAATTTTATCTCCATATCCATCCTTTAGGACAAAGGATACAATTTTATCTTTATAGGGGCGAAGGTGCTGTTAAAGCACAAGGATTGGAGGCCACTTCTAGAAATTGGGGTGAGGAGTGGTTGGTTGTACAACTTAAAAATGGACACTCCTAAGGCATTACATAGCAACAATAGTGTGAGAGACCAAGGGGAACTATGACATAAGAGGATGGGCCATAATGATCATGGAGCACTTAGATTTCTTCGTGATACAATGATATAATTTCTAAAAGTGAGCACATAACATGATGATGTGTGTATAGGATCTGTGTTAGGGAAGTTTGCGAAAGAAAATTTTCCAAGGAGTGATAGTATATCTCAGAGGATACTTGACCTTGTGGATTCAGATATATGTGGGATGATGTCGACAAAGTCTCTCACATAGTATGATTTCTTCACTATATTTATTGAGGATTTCTCCAAGAAGACCCGGATATATTCTTTGAAGACTAAGGATGAAGTCTTCAGTCACTTTTAGGAGTTCAAGGATCTAGTGTAGAATGCAACAGGTAGAAATATCCAAAAATTTTAGTTAGACAATAGAGGTGAATAAACCAACAAAGAGTTCCTCTATACCAGTGTAGGATTCAAGAGGGAGTGGAAGGTTCCTTGCAACCCGCAACAGAATGCAGTTTTTGAGAGGAAGAATGGGTCTATTTCAGAGGAAGTGCAACGATGTTGTATGACTAGGATCTAGCATGTTATTTATGGTTAGAGGCATACAGTACGACAATTTATATTCAGAACATGGTCTCACATAGAGCACTTGGAGAGATGACTCCCAATGAGGCATTCATAGGGAAGAAGCCAGAATCCAGTCACTTTAGGATATTTGGTTGTCTAACATATTGTCACATTCCAGGTGATACACATTCAAACTTGGATCAGACTATAGAGATAGGTTACTTCGTTAGGTAGAGAAAAACCTCAAAGGAATATATGATCTTCATCCCAGGAGCCAGGAGGATTATAGTCAGGCGTGATGTCAAGTACATGAAGGACAAGGCATATAGGAGGTGTAGAGAATTTCCAGTAGCTAAAGATCAGAGTGAGCAACCAACAGATGCTCCTAGTGTTGAGTAGAAGATTCATGGGAAACAACATAGCATGAGTAAAATGACCAATAAAAGCACAAGTTCATGTGTGAGTGATCCTAAGGCTTCACAGAGCATGGGGCAGTAGATGAAAAAAAATAGAAAGATGCATCAGGAGGATATGGAGGTGGATATGATGAACCCTTAGCTAAACTAAGAGGTGGGGGTGAATCAGTTTAGTGCATTCGTGGAAATTCAAAACTCTTTTCATTCAACTATATTACACCTTCAATTCATAAGTATCTTAATACATAATGAATCAACAAAATTAATGTGTGGACAACAAGTAATTAAGCATATTAAAAGATCACATCAACACATAATCATCATGCACATAGACAACAGATATAAGTGGAAACACATAAGGGATAAAACCACATCTTATTATTGTTGTGATGCAAAGGAAAGCTCCAAATCCCTCTCACCACTGATTTTATGTAGGCTCCAACTTACAGGAGGCTACTACCTCAAATTCTGCAAGCTACAGCTTGCAAGGAAGCTCCAAATCCCTTCTATTTTCTGCATGCTACAACCCACAGGAGGCTCCTACCTCAACCAGCTCCAACTAGAAATCTATCAAGCTACAACTTGAAAAAGAAGCACCAACTCCCATGTATTTTCCATAGGCTACAACCCACAGGAGGCTCCTACCTCAACCAGCTTCAACTAGAAATTTATCAAGCTACAAATTGAAAGGAGACTACAATCCCCTCACTCAACATGAAAATCATATGCTGATTTACCTGGATATCAGTTTTGTTTTAATCCTTCTTCATTGTTGTCTTTTCAACCTTCATATCAGTTCTGGATGTGCACAACATCTCTATCAACTCTCTCTAATTCTTTTACACTCCAACCTCCTTCAGCTCTCTTACATTTTTCTTCTCACATCCATACTGCAGTTATCATTTCTCTTCAGCTCTCTTCAATTTTGTTGCTCTCTCTTCCTTTCTCTCTGTCTTGTCTCCTTTTTCTTTTATGCACATTGATATTACATGTTTTATACAAATAAATACATGACTGTTTGTATTCTGCAGGGAATACGAAGTGAACAGACCTGTCTCTCTACCTTCCACCCATTCAATTCCTTACCCTTAAATTTAGGCTATTACATTAGAAATAATCACTACAACACTCATTGGAGTTTTTCCTATGCCTACGGAGACTTTCCTTTGCATCACAAACAATATAAAATAATTAACGAATTTACAGTTACAGTTACAACAATATTACAATTCAGCCCTTTCAACTTCTTGCTTTTCTGTTCATTTTGTCTTCTCTGCCTGTTGTCCCTTTATCTTCTCTGCCTGTTGTTATATTTCCAACTGTGCTGCAACATTACTGTGTTAGCCCGACTTGACCCAGTTATTACGTTTCAAATAGTGCTACTATACCCTTATTTTTCCCGACTCTGCCTATTATATTTAACCACAACGTTCAACATCCTCTGCACACACTGTCGGGTCTCTCTACCCGAGTCCATTTTCCATGCGTTCAAATCTTTTCTGTGTAACCAGAGTCGACCTCCGCTTCCAATTATTTCTTCATAAAAACAATTCAAACACATTAAAAATTGGATTTTGATTATATTGCAATTAAACTTTGAAAAGCCTCGCATCCGCTCCTCGTTATGGCACTTCGCAACTTTAATATTTTCGCAGTATTTGTGACTTCGTGATTTCACAACTCGTTGTGAAAACCTTGTTGCACATCGCACCTTAAAACATATAACTTGTGAAGTCTTACATATAAACATAAAAATCACCAAATGCGATGTGCGGTATGTGGGTCAGGTCCATGTCATCTCCATGTCATCGTGCCACATCATTGCCATGTCACTGCCACATAATTGCCACATCATTGCCACATAATTTCCATGTCACTGTAAATTAACTACGATCTGTGGGGTCGGGGCCACGTCATCTGCCAGGTCATCTTTCCATGTCATCGCCCACACTTCACATTTCCTATGTTTCTGTTGTTTTGCGATACTCCTTCTGCCACGATTTGTGATACGCGATCACATCGCATCGCAAACCAAATTAATTATCATGCAAGTATTTTATGATAACATCAAAACTTGCCGATGTGCGAAATATCGTGGGATTGCGACTTAGTCTCCACCATTGATCAAAGCCCAGATCTAACAGTCCTCACAGCTCCTTAGTTGATCTACTTCACATCGCAACTTAAATCACCTACCATGAGAAGTCTTAACATGTAACGATAAAATTCTTCAATTGTGATATTCTGTTGGGTTTGTGATTTAATCTTCGTCGTTGATCTATGACCAGATCCAACGGTCCACGTTGTATCTTCACTCTGGTTTTTCGACTTGATCTTGACCTGTGCACTGTTCTAAACATAAATAAGCACGACTTTTCCTGCTCTTCACAGTTGTTCTTTATTTCTGCACACCTTTTTTACTTTACTTAGGTACATTCACAACTCTTCCCACTCGTTCACGACTTGACCCAACACGTTCACGACTCTTTCCAGCACATTCACAACTCGACCCAAACTTGTTGCCTTTGCTACATTTTCTCCTTGACTACCTTTGCTCTTTTGTTGCTCCTTTGCCTTAAGTAATAACGCTAAAGCTTCTCCATGCCTCTTTGTTTCTTCTCTCTTCTTTAGGTTATACTTCTAATGCTACTCCTTTGCCTTGATCCTTTGCCTCTTTGCTGCACATTGTTGTGCCTTGCCTCCTTTTTGAATTATCACTGCATCATTTCCTGATCTACTCCTTTGCCTTATTTTCGTTGCTTCTCTACTCCTTTTCCTTAATGATAATTCTAGTGTTGATCCATTCTGCTCCTTTTCCATCAATGACAATATTTCCAACAGTCTCCCCCTTTGGCATTGATGGAAACACCTCCTCCCAATTTCATTCTAAGAAGTGTCTCTCTTCCTTTGCTTGCTTTTCAGAATTGCATTTCTTATTCTTCTTGCTTTTCCTCCCTCTTTGACATCAATGGAAAAGGGTCACACATTTTCCAGTGTAGTTTCCATCTTTGCATTACTTCTCTCTGAGTTGTGTATAGGCCTTCTTCATTCTGTATTTTTGTTATTGATTGTATGTGTTAGGTTCCTATATTACTAGTATAGTCCCTTATTGTTGTTAGTGTAACCCCCTTATTGTTATTATTGTACCCTTGTAACCCCCATTTTATTATTATTGTGCCCTAATTATTATTGTTAGGTTGGCTCGGATTACATTGTGGCCCACTAGGATTACATTATGGCCCCATGGACTCCTATATATAGAAAGGAGGTTTTGTAAATTGGATCATCCAAGAATTTTTCATTTATGTAATGTATTGGAGGTTGCCCCCTCGAAGTCGCTCATTTCTAAGGCATTGATATCTCTTTTCTTCTATTTTTGGAGCTGGTTACACAACATTTGGTATCATAGCTTTGGATTCTAGGGTTTTGTTGCTCCAAACAGGTCATCGTGGAATTTTCGCTATAAATTTTTTTATACGAATTTTCAAACGCTGAAATTGTTAGGGTGCGAAGCCGAAATCCTGAGGAATATTGTCTAAAAATTTCAGAGCTTTGTTCGCAATATTTTCGGAGATATGATCTGTGGAAGTTAGGTCTTTCTTCAGGCTCCTAAATAGGTCATCGTGGCATTTGTGCTATAAACAGATTCAGAATTTGAAATTTGTATGGTACAAAGCTGAAATACTGAGGAAATTCGTTAAAAAATTTCAGAGCTTGGTTCGCAATATTTTTGGAGATATGATCTATGGAAGGTAGTGCTTTTTCAGGCTCCTGAATTTCATCTCAAAGAGGTGATCATGGGAAAAGTTCAATAACTCTCTCTCTGGGCATCGGATTGGAGTGACGTAAAATGCGGTCGCAAGTACATAGAATTTAGTTTCTTCGCTATCAATTTCAAAAACAAAGGACGAAACAGTGATACATGGCAAGTCGTACAAGTTCGCTCTACTGAACCAGTCCATAATTAGGTCATTGTGGGAGATTGGACACAACTTTGTCTTGGACAATCCAAATCAGGTCAGACCTATGGCATTCGAAAGATAATTCAGAGGGATACATCGGTACTGAAATTCAGATATTGAAGTGTTGCAATCACATATATAATCCAATTTCAATATCGAGCTCCACAAAAGCAAGAAAAAGGTGTGTATTTTTTTTCGGAATTGCATAAGTCTTGTTTGAAGAATCAATTTGAATTGATTCCAAGGGCATATTGTAGAATAGATATCAGTATTGGGTTCTAAAAGATGCCCCGTAAAAATAATTCAACACCAATTAAGCCTTTAGAAGGCTCTACTATGACTCATGAAGATGAAGAATTGCAACATGATATATCAAAATTACAAGAGCAAGTGCAACAAATTTCACTCTCGCAAAGAGCAACAAAAAATGAAATGGAAGTTTTGAAGAAAGGTGTGGAAGCGAAGATGGATGGCATGGAAGCTGGCATGGAAGCTAAGATGGAAAACATGAAGAATGATCTAAAAAAAGACATCGAAGGTTTGACAAAGTTGATACAAGAAATGTTTCCTAATGGTGAAAAGATAGTATAAGAACCTCATGATGAGAACAAAATCAATGTTAATCGTGATTTCATAAACTCTAATGTTGGCGGGAAGAACCACCATATTCCAAAAATGGATATGAGGAATTTTAATGGAAAGGATCCTGTAACATGGATACTACAGATGGAGCAATATTTTGATCTCCATAATGTGCAAAACACACAAAAGGTACGCATTGCAACTTTACATTTAGAACAAAATACATTTGCATGGTATCGATGGCTTTGCTCCCGTAAAAAAATTGTCACTTGGTCAATTTTTATGGAGGAAATGATAGCACATTATGAGGATACAAAGAGCAACACCTTCTTTAGCCAATTGATAAATCTCAAACAAAAGGGTTTAGTGGGGCAGCACATTGAGGACTTCCAAAAATTGAATATAATGGTAACTGATATTCCAGAGGAACACAGGATCGATCTCTTCATAGGCACTTTAAAGGATAACATCCAACATGAAGTTCGCGTTTTGGAACCGGATTCATTGGAGAAGGCATTCAGGTTGGCAAGAAAAGTTGAATGTAAAATAATGGCAACAAGGAAGCCTACCACTCAATTCTATAAAGAAGGAAGTGTTGCTACGTCTAGATTTCCACAACCTACAAGGTTGACACCACAACAATTGGAAGAAAAAAGAGCAAAAGGGCTTTGCTATAGTTGTGATAGAAAATACATTAAAGGTCATAAGTGTGTTGAGAAGAAATTATTTTACATAGATTGTGAAGAGGAAGAAGAAAATAAACAAGAAGAGGATATACACCAGGAACCAACCCTAGAAGAGGAAGAAATGAATCCGACCATATCGTGTAATGCACTGGCAAGAATTACCACTCCTCAAACTCTCAAGATATAAGGACAAATCAAGAAGAAAAAGGTAATAGTGTTGATTGATTCAGGTAGCACCCATAATTTTATTCATTGTAAGGTAGCCAAGGAATTAAATTGTTTCCTATACCCAGCACCAGAATGTCAAGTGATGGTTGCAAATGGAGGAACTATAAATTGCTCTGGAAAATGCCATAATATCAAGCTAACCATGGGGGAATATGTATCGACTAGTCCAATGCTTTCCATTCCTATGGGAGGTGATGATGTTGTACTAGGAGTACAATGGTTACAATCTTTGGGGACGGTAGCTTTTAATTTTCAAGAACTTTTCTTGAAATTTTTTTCAGAAGGAAAGGAAGTCGAATTACGGGGTATTGAAGAGAATTCGGGAAGGATAATAAGCTCTAATGTCATGACAAAGCTTCTAAAGAAATACAATGAGGCATAATTTCACAATTATGCTCACTAGAAGTTCCGACATCAAAATCATCTATTTCTGCATATCTCCAACAAGTCTTGGACAATCATTCCAAGGTGTTTGAAACTCCCAAAGGACTCCCACCTATTCGTGATCATGATCATGCTATTCATTTGATTCCAGGAATTGTTCCTCCAAACATCAGGCCTTATAGATATCCTTACTTCCAAAAGAGTGAAATTGAACGTATGATTACAGAAATGTTAGAGGCGGGTATAATTCAACCTTGTCAAAGTTCTTTCTCTGCTCCTGTATTATTGGTACACAAGAAGGATGGATCATGGCGAATGTGTCCGGATAATAGGGAGCTCAATAAGCTCACCATTAAAGACAAATTTCCCATTCCTATGATTGATGAATTATTGGATGAATTACATGAAGCAATTTATTTTACCAAGTTGGATCTTCGTTCAGGATATCATCAAATTAGAATGAAGACTGAAGATATTCCAAAAACAACATTTCGAACTCATGAGGGTCATTATGAATTTTTGGTCATGCCTTTGGCCTTACCAATGCACCTTCTACATTTCAAGGGTTGATGAATTCCATTTTCAAACCCTTAGAAAATTTGTGCTAGTATTTTTTGATGATATACTAATCTACAGCAGGTCTTGGAAGGATCATGTCGAACATGTTGACAGGGTGCTCAAACTATTGCAGGAGAAACAATTATATGCAAAAAAATCCAAATGTTTCTTTGGAGTACAAGAGGTGGAATATCTAGGTCATATTGTATCTCACGAGGGTGTTAAAGTAGACCCTAACAAAATTAAAGCCATTAAGGAATGGAAAGTCCCCACAACCATAAAGAAGTTGCTAGGATTTCTCGGGTTAACAGGGTATTATCGCAAGTTTGTTAAGAATTATGGGAGAATAGCAGCACCTCTAACAACATTATTGAAGAAAGATGCATTTTCATGGACTCCTGAAGCAACTAAGGTCTTTGAACGTCTTAAAGAGGCAATGTGCCTAGCACCGGTCTTAGCTACACCAGACTTCACAAAAACCTTTATTGTGGAATGTGATGCCTCAAGAAATGGAATTGGTGCAGTTTTAATGCAGGAAGGAAGACCCATTGATTTTGAAAGTCATCCAATCAAAGGAAAGTATTTACAGAAACCTATTTATGAGAAGGAAATGTTAGCAATACTGCATGCACTAAAGAAATGGTGAACTTACCTAACGGGAAGACACTTCAAGGTAAAAACTAATCATGATAGTCTTAAACACTTTTTGGAACAAAGACTAATCGTCAGAAGAGCAGAAAAAATGGGTCACAAAGATGTTGGGTTATGACTTTGAAATAATCTACAAAAAAGGAAAGCTTAATGTTGTTGCAGATGCACTCTCAAGAAATAATGAAGAGGTGGAAGCATTGTTTTGTGCCATTTCTATTATCCAACCAGATTGGATAACCGAAGCAAGAGATGAATGGAAGAAGGACAAAGATGTATGGACACTCATTCAAAAGTTGCAGCAAGATCCTAGTACATCCGATACATTTAGTTGGAAAAATGATTCCTTATGGTACAAAGATCGCTTATATCTTTGTAAGGATTCCCAACTAAAACAAAATATTCTTCTGGAATTGCACACTTCTCCTTTAGGAGGACACTCAGGATTTTTAAAAACTTACCACAGGGTGAAGAAAGAATTTTTTCGGGATGGCCTTAAATCTGATATTCAAAAGTTTGTGGCGGAATGTTTGGTTTGCCAGCAGAATAAAGTTGAGACAATTAAGACCCCGGGTCTTCTACAACCTTTATCCATTCCAAGTCAACGTTGGGAGGAGATTTAAATGGATTTTATCACAGGTTTACCTAAGTCCGAAGGAAAGAGTGTCATCATGGTGGTAGTTGATAGACTTACCAAGTATGCACACTTTTGTGCATTATCTCATCCATTTAAAGCAAGTACAGTTGCCACTACATTTATGGATAGAATTCAAAAGTTACATGGAAGCCCAAGGGTTATTGTGAGCGACAGAGATCCCATTTTTACTGGAAATTTTTGGACGGAGTTATTTTCTTGTTTGGGTACTCAATTAGCTCATAGCTCATCTTATCATCCTCAATCTGATGGTCAAACTGAGATGGTAAATAAATGTTTGGAAGGATATCTTCGTTTTTTTGTATCTGATAAACAAACACAATGGGTCAAGTGGTTACCTCTTGCTGAATGGTGGTATAACACTTCCTTCCATACTGCAGCAAAAATGACCCTATTTATGGCACTTTATGGATATCATCCACCATCCATCACATCATCTTTAAGGGAAAATTCAAAGGTTCAAGCAGTGGAATATCACATCGAGCATTAGCAAGAAGTTCTCCAACTCTTAAAGGATAACCTGAATTTGGCACAAAATCGAATGAAACAACAGGCAGATCAACATCATAACGAGAGAAGTTTTGATGTAGGAGATTGGGTATTTTTACGGCTACAACCATACAAAAAAATGTCCCTCAAGCAAGAAAATAAGCATAATAAATTATCGCCAAAGTAATATGGTCCTTACAAGGTGTTGCAAAATATTGGTACTATGGCATACAAATTGGAGCTTCCTGCTTCTTCGCGAGTACATCCAATTTTCCATGTTTCATGATTAAAGAAGGTTATCGGTGAAAATCTTCTAGTTCAAACAATATTACCAGAACTTGATGAGGAAGGAAAAATCATATTGGAACCTGAAGCAGTCACGGAAACAAGAACTCGACAACTACGGAATCGATCAATTTCAGAGTATTTCATCAAGTGGAAGAACTTACCCACTGAAGATTCTACATGGGAGGATGAGAATTTTATACAGAAGTACCCAGAGCTACTCAAGCGTTGAGGACAACACTTTTTTGAAGGAGAGGGGCATGTTAGGTCCCTATATTACTAGTATAGTCCCTTATTGTTGTTAGTGTAACCCTCTTATTGTTATTATTGTACCCTTGTAACCCCCATTTTGTTATTATTGTGCCCTTAAATTATTATTGTTAGGTCGGCTAGGATTACATTGTGGCCCACTAGGATTACATTATGGCCCCATGGACTCCTATATATAGAAAGGAGGTTTTGTAAATTGGATCATCCAAGAATTGTTCATTTATGTAATGTTTTGGAGGTTTCCCCCTCGAAGTGGCTCATTTCTAAGGCGTTGATATCTCTTTTCTTCTATTTTTGGAGCTGGTTACACAACAGTATGCCACTGCATATGACTTTATAGGGCTGCTCCATAATGACTGCTTCTCCATATACATTGCAATTGTTCTAACATAATGAGCTTCAGGAAGACATCTTCAGTTTATTTAATTGGAATCTTAAAAGGCAGACTGCCCACAAATTTATGGGTGACCTTAAGAATTAAGCCTTTAAATTATATCAACACTGACTTGAAGAGGAGTGACATTATATCCAAGAATAAGTACTACTTCAATGCTCAATATAATACATTAATGAAAACAAAATAATGATCCTTTGTTATATTAACCTTTCTATGCTTTGATAATATAGCTCAGCATTCTCCTGCATTTTCAACCAGAAGACACCTTCTCATAATCCAAGCAACCAGAGTTTTTGTACCCGAAGACTTAGTTCAACAACAATATCATTACTCCAGTGCACCAACCAATTTTTAGTGTTGTAATGGTCTCATTCAAATATATTTTCTCCTCTCAAAAGATGCCCAAATTCAATGCAAGCTCAGCATACCATAACACTGCTTCTAATACTAACTCTTAGTATTCTACTGATAAGAGTACTGCTACAAATCCCAATCGATGAATATTTGTACATATTGTTGTGTCTCAATCTAGTCTCCTAAACTGAGTTCATTTAATTGTCAACCAGGATTTGTAAACTGCTGAAGTGAAATGTACCATATGTACCTAGGTGCTTGTTTCCTAGTGCGTTGTGTGTAGTGTTTTGTGATGTTTTTGTCTTTTATGTTGATTTATGATGTTTTTGGTCTTTTGAAGTTTTATGTTTACAATGAAAATGCCTAGAAAACTAATGAAAAGAAATTGGTGGTCAAAAACACAGTTGAGCCTAATGTATGGAATGGAAAATGTAATCAAAAACACTGAAGCAACATCTAAACTATGACTGAATAGAAACAAGAGCTTAATGATGACTTCTTAAACAAATGACACAAACTAGACTTTGAGAAATGATCACTAAATGCAAGTTTTCTAACTAGATAGTTAGACACTAATCATGATGCAACATTCTATTCTAAACTCATATATTCCATGACTAATTCCTAGTTCTATTCTGCAATTTCAATTGAATGTCACAAAGCCTATACTCAAAGAGTTATTGGTTTCTTTTCAAGGTAGTTCTGTTGAGGAAGAGCTCTGTTTATGGTGAGGAATTTGCAGAGATATTTCAGACCTTGTAATGATGTTATCTTCTATTCCTAAGGTTATGGATCACTGGTGGTTTTCAGAACAAAAAGATATTTGTAAATAATGAAGGCTGTCTTATGAATCCTATCAACTAAAGTGATCTACTATGCAAAGGGTGACAATGTGACTATGAGATGTAAGTGCAATGAATTAATTTAAACATGAGCTTAAGATACTTCTAAACTAGAACAATGTTAAACTATAAGCCATCATCAAACTTGAAACGAAGTAGCTGGACATGAATTAAATGAAAAATGAAACTCCGGAGCGTTCTAACTAACATGCATTATTCTATGAAGTTACACAATCTGTTTGTTCATCATTAGTGATATTTTGGAAAAGTTCCTTCTTGTGGAAGAGGTAGAACAATTCTGACTGTGGACTTGTATGCAATTGAAAGCAAATTAACTGAAAGCAAATGAAAAACTTAGTTATCACATCACGGTCATATCTTGAACTTCTTAAGGATGTCTTGGAAGAATTTCTTCTTGTGGAAGAGTGATTAGAACAAGTACAACTGTGATAATGAAGACTAAAAACTACAACTAATTCCTACAATACCATAGCTATTCATCATTCATTGTTATGATCTGTTGGAAGAATGTCTTCTTGTGAAAGAACTGGAATGAATATAACTACAGTATCTAGTTAAAAACAAATACAAATTCAACTCCTATCCTACAGTACCATAGTCATTAAACATTCATCATTTTAGTTTGTTGGAAGAGTGTCTTTCTTGTGGAAGAACTGGAACGAATATGACTACAGTAGCTAGTTAAAAACAAATACAAATTTAACTCCTATCCTACAATACCATAGTCATTAAACATTCATCATTTTAATCTGTTGGAAGAGTGTCTTCTTATGGAAGAACTAGAATGAGTACGACTATAGTATATAAAACAAAACAACTACTAATTCAATATGCAGAACGTAAAGACAGCTAGGAAAAACTTATCTAGTTTACGCAAAAGAAATCCGTTCAAGGGGCAGGGGCCCTCTACCACTTGACGGCATTCAACTTCAAAATTAAATCACGCCTTCAAGATAATTTTGTTTGCTCCATTAACGATGCAATAGTTTGAACATAATGCTCTGTGTCTTCAAAGACGTAACACAGAGTTTTCACAAAATCTAGCAGCAATTCTAATACAAAATCTCTAACTAAGCTCTCGGCCTACTCAAGAGTTTATAAAGTAAATGCAAGTAACAATAATTACAATAATTTAGGAATGATGTCTTTCCTTATCCAAATCATTTTAGGAGTCTTTGAGGTGACTGCGTGAAGGAGAAAAGACACCTGGACTGAGACAGTCCTAGTAGGAGTCTTCCTTCACAAATGTGTTCCCACGTGCATAACCGTACCCAGAATTCATTTCCTCTTCCATGATGAGCAACAAACCATGTAGGCACGACGTGGATCATGCCCATATGCTTTTTTCCTCAAGAGGCCACCTGGAACATACTCAAACATAAAGGTAGCTGCAGAATCGCCGGTTAGCTACGGAATGTCTGCATTCTGCAGCTAGTTCCGGTCAAAATGCTTAACAATGGCAACAATCACAAAATTCAACAAGTCAGTCATGTAAACCATTCTAGAAGTAATTCTAACTATTTTTATTGATCAATTGGGTTTAAAATAGAAATGGGCAAGGAAGAATGAGGTAAAATGAGGTGAAGGAAAGCACAAATTTGAGGCTCAACATACCCCCACTGCTGTCTCTTTGCATGTCCTCATGCAAATTATCCTATGAATTCTGAGGCTTCTGCAAGGACATCTAATCCCCTTCTTCTCCTTTGTCTGAAAGCTAGAGGCCTTCTGGGTTTCTTGATCACAAGTTTGAACCTGAGGTTTGTGAGTGCCCTGATCAACTTTTTGTTCCTTGTCTTCATCTTCTCATTGGTCCTCTCCACTTTGTCTATATGTAGGGATAAGGTTGAGTTCATGTCAGTCTTGAGCTTGATTTGATCTTTGAGAATTTCATTCTCATTTTTTATGTGTCTATTCAACAATTCCAACTCATACCTATCCCTCCTTAATATATCAATTTCAGTCAGTGGAGGACTGGGGGTTCTCTCTTCTCTTTCTAAAGCTGTCCTCTCTAAAGTTTCCACATAATCATAGATTTCCTGTTGAGCAGGATCAATCTCAGGGGTGCCTTCATAAAAATCTTCATCATCATCCTCTTCCATGGATGTTTCTTCATCTTCAATATTGATTACTCCTGTTTTTTTTATTGGTGTTTTCTTCAGTTTTCCTTTTAATCTGTGGCTTCTCCTAAGTTGAGAGGACCCCTCTCCTTTCTCTATAACAGATTCCTTGATTTTCTTCTCTTCCTTGAGTTGGCTCTTGATTCGAGTCAACTTCTCCAAAATGACTTCCTCACTGCTTTCTTGAACTGGTTTGTCAATTTTACCTTTTGAAGTCCTCCATTTCCTACTTCTCTTTGTGGGCTGTGGTTCAGGTGATAGTTCTTTTGCTTCTTCAAAATGATTTCTTATTAAGAAATCATCCCATGTATCATTTGTTTTAGATAGATGATACTCAATTAAAATCTTGACCAACCCATGATGATACAGGGTTGTCTCTAAAAACTGAACTCTTCTCTGAACACAGGAAGCCATTTTCTTCAGACTTTGATACAAGAAATATGGTAAATTCAAATCTTCTCCCAGAAAATGCAACATTAGTCTAATGTGGTAGACATAAAATGTCCCATATCTACCCTCACATGTGACAAATTTTTGTAAAAGAAGTAGTATGTTTCTCCATTTGCTTTTCAATGCTGTACTGGGAATTCCTTTCTTGAACACACTCACATCCATATTTGGTGATTTTAAAATTTGTTTCCAGGAGTCATTGTGGAATTCCCTATTTTTAAACCATCTTTCTCCAGTTCTGGACAATCCTGTAGCCTCTGCTATAAAAACTTCAGTAACAGTAAACTTGACATCCCCTATTTCAACTTCAGTACCTTGGAATGATCTGGCAAATGTTTTGGTGACTTCCTTATGGAAGCCATTAAATTTTTCAAAGAATTGAAGCCATCCTATTTGTTGTAACATCTCCTTGCATTGTGGGTAACCTTCTAAATATTTTGATCCCACAGGCTCAGTCCTTACGATGAAACCCATGATGTTTTTCAATATCAAATTAACACTCTTCTCTACCCACAAAACAATGTCTTTTACTTTCGGATTAAAATGGCTTCAAGCTCTAAAAAAAAATGGCTTCAATTTTGGAATGACATACCTTTGATTTATAATAGCAACAGCTTCAAAACCTCTGGCTGGTATGCCTCTGTTTGATAATGAAAAATGCCTTCGAAACCTCGGACTGATGTGCTTCTGTTGAACTTTGGAGTGATATGAAAGCAATTTCAATTTTCGAGCTAATATGTCTCTGATAGGCAATGAGAGATGGCTTCAGATTCCTTTTTGTGCAATACCTCTATCTTTGGTAACAGAAGGACTTCAAACTCAATCACTGATAAACACCTCTGTCTCTAATAGCAAATGGTATGCTTCCAATTCAACACTACAGCATCCCTGTCTCGGGTAACAACAGACTTCAAACTCAATCACTACCACACCTCTGTCTTTGGTAGCAACAGGCTTTAAACTCTACACGGCCACAATTCTGTGTTGAGAGTGAAAATGCTCCAAACTTCGTTCACAGTGATATGCTATCTGTTCACGGAATCAAGTGGTTTTGAGTTCTCACACTGTTATACTTCCAAATTTACCTCTTCTGTTCTGCTCCTGATGATAATAATGCTTCTGCCTTCGGAATGGAATACTGGCTACGGAATGAAGTTATGGCAAATGGTCACGGCATAGAGTAGTGGAGTGAGGTGGAGGGATTATTAATGATTGAGGAGACGGCGGAGGATTTACGACGGCAGGGAAAAATCATCATCATTAAATAACTTGGTTAAGAGTCGTGGGAAATTCAAATGATTTGGCCGTTTCACCGCTTAAATGCTATCGGATAGAAAATTTGAAATGAAGGATTTTAATACAAGGTCTGTAGAGGGTTTGTTTGGTGTTTGATCAATAAAACAATTAAAACAACCTTTCGAATAATCCACAACTAAACTATGCTAAACTTTTATGAAGTGCCATCGTAATTTAAATTTGTTACCTCTGCCCTTTATTTGATGTTTGTGTAGCCTTTGTCTTCTCTGCTCATCTTTGGAGGAATCTTTCACAATTTTCCTGATATTTTTGATTCATGAATTCACTGGATCACTTTGTTGTAATTCTGATGTCTGCTGGTTGATGCCTTCAGGGTTTATAGCTGTGAAAAGACTTGTCGGGCTACAGAAAGGTTGATCAGCTGCAGAATGTCCACTGAGCTGCAGAATGTCCCTGTAGAACACTTTAATCATGAAAATGAAATGTTTCTGGAGGATGGGTGAAATGTTATGAAAATGGATGAAAATGGATGATGGATTATGATATGTATGAAGTGGATAATGGAATAAAATGGATTCAGTTCATGGAATGAAGGAACATAAGGGTTGTACTGCAATTCATGGCATATTTTTATTCACTTACAGCAAGATATCAAATTCTATGTTTTGACATGAAAATGAAGTGAATGGAAGATGGAGTGAAATGAATGAGATATGGAATGGAGTGAAATGTGAATGATGGATGAGATGAAGTATGGATGGATAAGTGAATGGAGTGAGATGAAATGAATCATAAGTACTATGGCACTGAACTTATGATTTTTATAACAACTGCTTAGAAACAAAAATGGGAAAAGTTAGAGTGTCAGAGAGACTCTGATTTTCACCCTATCTTTTCTGTATAAACATGCCAATCAGTGATTGGTTTTCATGTTTATACCTTTATTTTTATTTTTATTTTTATTTTATTTTTTTCAAAAGAGAAATGCTTCAGAAAATTTAATCAAGTTGATGAAGAAGAGAGACTCTTCTTCATTAACTTCACATCATTGTCTTCTTGGAACTTCTTGACAAACTCTTCTCTGGAGAGTGGCTTGTGGTATAGCTTCAGTCTATGACCATTCACAAGAAAAGTGACCTCTTCTTCATCTATAGTTCTGATTTTTACTGCCCCATTATCAAAAATTCGAACAATTTCATATGGCCCAAGCCAATGTGTCCGAAATTTCCCTTGAAAATCCTTGAATTTTGAATCAAACAAGAGAGCCCAGTCACCCTCTTTGAATTTCTTCTCCTTGATGTACTTGTCATGCCATCTAGCCCTTTGCTGTTGGACTAGACTTGTTTTCTGAACTGCATCTTGTCTGATCTCATCCAATTCATTAATTTGCTCCAGCCTATGCTTTTGTGCCTCCGTTAGATCAAGTCCTAGCTGAACTGCCATCTTGAATGTTTGAATTTGGAACTCTATGGGAAACAAAACTTGCTTTCCATAAACAAGCTCATAAGGAGTATGGCCTGTTGTGTTTCTCCATGTAGTTCTATAGGCCCACAAGGCTTCGTGAAGCCTATCTACCCAATCTCTTCTATGTAGATGAACAGTCTTTGTTAGGATTCCTTCAATGACTTTATTAGTGGATTCCACTTGACCATTTGCTTGTGGATGATAAGGAGTAGATGTTCTATGTCTGATTTTGTACTTCTCCATCATTTGCTCCACTAGCCTCGATGTAAATTGAGCTCCTTGATCTGTAAAAATTTCCCTTGGGACACCAAAACGAGTAAAAATATCCTCAAAAAGAAAAGTAACTACAGATGATTCATTAGCAACAAGTAATGGTTTAGCTTCTACCCACTTAGTAACATAATCAATGCAAACTAATATGTATTTCTTTTGTCTTGATGGAGGACTAATAGGTCCTACAAAATCCAAGGCCCATTTTTCAAAAGGTTCAATGTGTACCCGAGGTTGTAATGGCATCTCACCTGAAGGAGAAGGTTTCCCTACCCTTTGGCAACTGTCACACCTTTTGACATACTCCCTTGCATCTTTAAACAAAGATGGCCAATAATATCCTAAATTAAGGATCTTATAGGCTGTCCTCTTATCTGTAAAGTGTCCGCCACAAGGTTCATCATGACATGCCTTGAGAATCTCAGGCATCTCATCTTCACGAACACACCTTCTAATGATCAAATCTGGACCTGTCTTGTACAACTCATTAGTGACCCATGAATATTTTGCACTATCATTAATGATTTTTCTTTTATCCCTTGCATTCATAATTGAAGGAAATTTTCCTGAAACTAAATAATTAGCAATATCAGCAAACCATGGAGTTTGAGTAGAGACTGCAAAAAGATATTCATCAGGAAATTGATCTTCAACCGGAGTGTCATCTTTGATATTTTGAATTCTAGACAGGAAGTCAGCCACAGTGTTTTGTTTTCCAGGCCTATCTAGAATAGTAAAGTTGAATTCTTGCAATAATAACAACCATCTTATAACTCTACCATTAGTGATTGATTTATTCATTAAATATCTAATGGCAGAATGATCAGTGTGAATAAAAGTTTCATAGCCTGTTATATAGTGTCTAAATTTTTTAATGGCATGAACAACAGCTAAAAAATCTTTTTCAGTTACAGTATAGTTTAACTCTGCAGGAGTCAAATTTTTACTGATATAATAGATGGCATAGGGAATTAAATCTTTCTGTCCCAATACTGCTCCCAGAGCTGTATCGGAAGCATCTGTCGAGATATGAAAAGGTAACTTCCAGTTAGGTCCCCTTAATATAGGTGCTTCAGAAATTTTGGTTTTCAGGGTTTCAAAAGCTAACTGGCAATCAGAAGCCCACTTAAATTCATAATCTTTGGTGAGTAATTTGAAGAGAGGAGATGCTATTTTGGTGAAGTTTTCTATAAATCTCCGATAGTACCCTGTAAATCCTAGAAAACTTCTAACATCTCTTTGACAACTTGGAATGGATAGGTTAGAAATAACTTCAACTTTCGCTTCATCTACTCTAATCCCATCCCTTGAAATGTGGTGCCCTAAAACAATCCCTTCAGTGAACATCATAAAACATTTTTCATGACTAAGAGAAAGGTTTGCTTCTTGACATCTTTTTAAGACCTTTTCCAAGTTTTCTAAAGCCTCTTCAAATGTATCCCCATAAACTATAAAATCATCCATGTACACCTCTACACAGTCATGTATCAGATCAGAAAAAATTCCTAATACTGCCCTTTGGAATGTTGCAGGTGCATTGCATAACCCAAATGGCAATACTCGGTAGGCATAGGTACCCCAAGGACAAGTAAATGTGGTTTTATCTCGGTCTTCAAGTGCTACTTGGATTTGATTGTAACCACTAAATCCATCCAGGAATGAAAAGTACTTTTTACCTGCTAATGTATCTAATACTTGATCTATGAAAGGTAAGGGAAAATGGTCTTTAAGAGTAGCTTTATTCAGTTCTCAGTAGTCAACACACACCCTCCATTTTCCATTTTTCTTAGGCACAATCACCAAAGGAGAAACCCACTGACTATCTGAAATAGGATAGATGAAATTAACATTTAACAATTTTTGTAATTCTTCCTCGACAATTTCCCTAAGATTTGGATTCATCCGTCTTTGAGGCTGTCTGATTGGTTTGCAATTTGCCTCTATATAGATGTGATGAGTACAAGTCTTGGGACTTATCCCTTTCATGTCTGTGTATTCCCATGCATATGCAGAAGAATGTCTCTGTAATACTTTGACTAGCTCTTCTTGTTGAGATTTTTCCAGGTTTTTGTTTATATTCAAGGTTTTGCCTGGAAAAATTTCACTTGTAGAACTGCCAAATTTGTCCATAGAATGAAGAGACATCTGTCTAGATGACAAGAACTCAATATTGAATCTCTCTTGAAATGATTCTTGTTTGTGCTCTGGAGAAGATTCAAAATTTTCTAGAGTATTCAGAATTTGATTATCTTCACTAATTTCTGAAATTGTGAAGAGTGGTTGTAAATATTCTTCATCCTCTATCCATTGAGTGTCATCTAGATCTGTAATTGTCCTAGCCGGAGGATATAAAGTGAATTTCTTTGTTGAAATTCCATCAGAAATATACATATCACCGGACCTACAACTAATAAAAGCATCAGCTGTAGCCAACCAAGGTCTTCCTAGTATGACAGGATGGCCTCCTAGATTATTCTTGGGTGTCAGGATCATGAAATCCACAGGGTACTCCCAAGAGTCTAGGGACACTGGAATGTCTTCTATTACCCTATCTGGTCTGATCACAGATCTATCTGCTAATTGTAATAGTGTGGGTGTAAAGAGAAGATTAGGAAGTTTCAGTTTGTCCATGATTTGTCTACTCATGATATTTATTTCTGCTCCTAAGTCAATGAGTGTGTTTTGAATTTCAATTCCATTGATGTGAATTTTGACAACTGGATTTCCTGGGTCAAGGTACTTTGGAATAGTAGTCTTACCCATCATAATGTCTGCTATTTGTCCTACCAGTTGAATTTTCTTGGTTTCTCTTATTCTTTTCTTTGTTGTCTTCATACTCAACTCCTTTATTGTTTTGGCTAAAATTGGGATTTCCTTAATGGCTTGCAACAATGGAATTTTAATGCAAACATTTCTCAATTCATCCAAGAAATCATAATTAGGCACCATTATTTGTTTTTCTACACCTTTGTCAATTTGTAATCTTTCCGGAAAGGGAGGTATAGAAGTAGATGTGGATGGTTGCTCTAATACTGGAGTTGGGCTTATTGGATCTTTTTTGTTTCAGTTTTTCAATGTTTTGGCCTTGAAAGGATGTTTCTTCCTCAAGACTTTTATTAACCCGTAGGGAGTCTTCCTCAGAATTATCTTGTTCTTGTATGATCACAGAAGGTTTTCTCTTCTCAAGTATCCTTCCAGACCTAAGTTTAACATCACTAAGGTCTAGAGGAGTAATTAAGTAAGTTGGAAATTGTTGTCCTTCTATCATATATGTATTCTGAGGATTCTTATTATTGGGGTTTGGTATGGGCTGCGCTGGTAATTGATTGGATTTTTGAGGGAATGGTAATGGAAGTGGTTGATTTTGATGAGGTTGGTTCTGATGATGTTGTTGAGAATTTTGTTGAAAATTTTGTTGAATATTTTGAGGAAAATTTTGTTGAGGATTTTGAGGATAAAATTGTGGATATGGTGGATAAGATGGTGGATACTGATAATATGGAGAGTATCTTCCATAGGGACCTTGTGATCCTTGTGCCCAAGCTTGAGATTGATTTTGAAATTGGGGCCAAGGTTGCTGCCAAGAATTCCAAGGTGGAGGTTGATTATACATTCGATCATGAAATCCCTGTGTCTGAGATCCCTGCCAAGGTCTTCTAGATACAAAGTTAAGAGATTCTGTGGAATCTGTAGGAGTTTCTTCTTGAAAAACAGCGTTGAGACCAGGAAGAGAAGGACAATTCTTGGTCTCATGTTTCTCAGAACAAATAACACAGGTTTCTACAACTTTTACATCTAAAGGACACTCTCTCAAGGCATGTTTCTTCCTACATTTGGGACAAAAGATTGCCAAGGCATCAGATTCAGCCTTTTGCTTGTTTTGTATCTCGAGGGTGTCTATTTGTTCACTAAGACTCCCTAAGATGTCAGATTTAAAATCATCAAGCATATGTCCTATTTCTGATCTACTTACTGTCCCAGAAGCAGATTTACTTGCCCTTGCAAGAGCAGGATCTCTTGGACCTTTGACAGTTTTAGATTTCCCTCTGGAAAGGTTGATACATAACTCGGATATTTCAGGTAATGTGAGTTGTGATATATCCCCTTTTCCCATCATGTTAAGGATATCCAACCATTCATCCCTAATGGTTTTCAACAAAAGAGCTTTTAAAGTGTCTTGATCTAGGTTTTCCATTTGTGCCCTTTTTATGTTGTATTTAAATCTTTCCAACAAATCTTCTAACTTTTCATCTTCTTTTTGTAACATCTTGAACACTTCTTCCTTATGATTAACCAGCATACAATAATCCAAGTATCTCTCTAGAAATGCTTGTTTCATGTCTTCCCATGTCCTAATGGAACTACTGCTTAAGCTCATAAACCACTTCAATGCTGCTCCTTTCAGAGTTGAAGGAAATAATTTCAATTTTTGAGCATCTTGAAGATAGTCATAAGTCCTACACAGCACTTCAAATTCGAATAAGAAAGTTTCAGGATCCTCAGTTTTAAGTCCATAGAAGTTCGGAAGGACAGAAGGTGAAATGTTTTTCATGGTTGTATTGGTTTCTTCATCAAGTATAGGGAACCTAAAAGAGCTTCCTATTCTACCTCTTCCTCCTTCTGCACCTCTACCTCCTTCTCCTCTTCCTCCTTCTCCCCTACCTCTACCTCTACCTCCTCCAAACAATGTGTGTTCTCCATTAACAACTCCTCCTCCTCCTTCTTCTGCCATGGTTGACTCTCCTGTGGAAGTAGAAAGGTTTGTATCCTCAACAAAGGTTTTTGGATCCTCTTCTATGGTAGGTTCAGTGGATGAAGTGGAAGGTTTCTTTAATGGAATAGGTGACCTTAGATCTTCTAGAAGTCCAGGATCAGTAAAGGATGGAAGATGGGTTTGAGTTGAAGGTGTACTAGCTCTGGATCTAGATGAAACAAGTGGTGTTCTAGAAATCAAACTTCTGCCTCTGCTGCTTATAAATCTTCCCTTTGAATCTCTCTCCCTACGCATAAAATTGTTTTTGGATGCTAAGAAACAAAGGTTACCTAGTTTTCACTTCCCCGGCAACGGCGCCAAAATGTTGTGCCTCAATCTAGTCTCCTAAACTGAGTTCATTTAATTGTCAACCAGGATTTGTAAACTGTTGAAGTGAAATGTACCATATGTACCTAGGTGCTTGTTTCCTAGTGCGTTGTGTAGTGTTTTGTGATGTTTTGTTGATTTATGATGTTTTTGGTCTTTTGAAGTTTTATGTTTACAATGAAAATGCCTAGAAAACTAATGAAAAGAAATTGGTGGTCAAAAACACAGTTGAGCCTAATGTATGGAATGGAAAATGTAATCAAAAACACTGAAGCAACATCTAAACTATGACTGAATAGAAACAAGAGCTTAATGATGACTTCTTAAACAAATGACACAAACTAGACTTTGAGAAATGATCACTAAATATGCAAGTTTTCTAACTAAACAATTAAACACTAATGATGCAATATTCTATTCTAGCTCATCTATTCCATGATTAACTCCTAATTCTATTCTGCAATTTCAATTGAATGTCACAGAGCCTATACTCAAAGAGTTATTGGTTTCTTTTCAAGGTAGTTCTGTTGAGGAAGAGCTCTGTTTATGGTGAGGAATTTGCAGAGATATTTCAGACCTTGTAATGATGTTATCTTCTGTTCCTAAGGTTATGCATCACTGATGGTTTTCAGAACAAAAAGATATTTGTAAATAATGAAGGTTGTCTTATGAGTCCTATCAACTAAAGTGATTTACTGTGCAAAGGGTGACAATGTGACTATGAGATAAGTAATAAATTAATTTAAACATGAGCTGCAGATGTTTTAAACTAGAACAATGTTAAAATCAAGCCATCAGCCTAAACTTGAATAAAGAGCTTATATGAATTAAATGCAAAATGAAACTCCCAGAGCGTTCTAACTAAGACACATTCATGAAGTTACAATAACTTGTTGAATTGTATCATTAGTATATTTTGGCAAGTTCTTCAGGAAGAGGTAGAACAATTCTGGATGTTGGACTTGTATGCATTGAAAGCAAATGGTTCAAAGCAAATGAAAATCAGTTAATACATCAAAGGCCAGACTTCTAACTTCTTAAGATGTCTGAATAATTTTCCAGAAGAGTGATTAGAACAAGTGTTAACCGTGATAGTGAAGACCAAAAACTACAACTAATTCCTACAATACTATAGCTATTCATCATTCATTTGTTGTGACTACAACATGTCTTTGGGAAAGAGAACTGAATAATGATACACCAGACCTAGTTAAAAACAAATACAAATTCAACTCCTATCCTACAATACCATAGTCATTAAACATTCATCATTTTAGTTTATTGGAAGAATGTCTTCTTGTGGAAGAACTGGAACGAATATGACTACAGTAGCTAGTTAAAAACAAATACAAATTTAACTCCTATCCTACAATACCATAGTCATTAAACATTCATCATTTTAGTATGTTGGAAGAGTGTCTTCTTATGGAAGAACTAGAATGAGTACGACCACAGTAGATAAAACAAAACAACTACCAATTCAAATGCAGAACGTAAAGACAGCTAGGAAAAACTTATCTATTTTACGCAAAAGAAATCCGTGCAAGGGGCAGGGGCCCTCTACCACTTGACGGCATTCAACTCCAAATTAAATCACGCCTTCAAGATAATTTTGTCTTCTCCATTAACGATGCAATAGTTTGAACATAATGCTCTGTGTCTTCAAAGACGTAACACAGAGTTTACACAAAATCTAGCAGCAAATCTAATCACAGAATTTCTAACTAAGCTCTCGGCCTACTCAAGAGTTTATAAAGTAAATGCAAGTAACAATAATTATAATAATTTAGGAATGATGTCTTTCCTTATCCAAATCATTTTAGGAGTCTTTAAGGTGGCTGCGTGAAGGAGAAAAGACACCTGGACTGAGACAGTCCTAGTAGGAGTCTTCCTTCACAAATGTGTTCCCACGTGCATAACCGTACCCAGAATTCATTTCCTCTTCCATGACGAGCAACACACCATGTAGGCACGACGTGGATCATGCCCATATGCGTTTTTCCTCAAGAGGCCACCCGGAACATACTCAAACATAAAGGTAGCTGCAGAATCGCCGGTTAGCTACGGAATGCCTGCATTCTGCAGCTAGTTCCGGTCAAAATGCTTAACAACGGCAACAATCACAAAATTCAACAAGTCAGTCATGTAAACCATTCTAGAAGTAATTTTAACTATTTTTATTGATCAATTGGGTTTAAAATAGAAATGGGCAAGGGAAAATGAGGAACCATTCTAGAAGTAATTCTAACTATTTTTATTGATCAATTGGGTTTAAAATAGAAATGGGCAAGGGAAAATGAGGTAAAATGAGGTGAAGGAAAGCACAAATTTGAGGCTCAACACATATATAATGATAATGACCATTTTTCTTACTCCTCCTTCTTAAATTTGTTTCATTTTTAATGCTTGGAGTGCGATGCACAGTGTGATCATCCTCTATGGATCTTTGCAGTTCTATAGCTCGAAACATAATTTTTTTTATTTTAACCATTCATCACTTAGTGTGCTGTTGTCTTCTTAGCTTATGGTTGTTGTTCCCTCTACCACCATGGCTTCTTGCTACCTTCTCTCCTTCCATCAACATGTTGGCTATTGAAAGCTTCAGGTGTCCTTCTTCCTCTATAGTTCTTTGTCAGAGGAATTGTCCTTTCCCTTCCTGAATTTTTAGTTGTTCTTATTCCAAGGAGCTCTTCTTAGAATACTTTTAGGGGGACCTTTTATGAACTGCTCTCAACCTGGGATGTTGCTTCTTATCTATTACTGGCTGGATATTTGCATGCTTCTTATAGAAGCTCCCCCTGAGACTATGATGGATTCAAAATGTCATTAAAGTAACAGACTCCCCCCTTTTCTTCGTCTTCCATACTTTGTTGGGGTTCCTCATAATGTATGCATTTCATTTTTATTCACAGTTTGGTCTGATATATTTTGGCTTCATCATATGTTTGGAGTTCTTTAACGTATATGGTATTCTACTGTATTTTTCTTTGTGTCCAAGATTGTGGCATTCATAACATCTTATTTTACCAAGGTACATTTGAGCTGACGCATAGAATTTTGTGCTCCTTTTTTAACATAGTTTACATTCAAAAAATTTATGTCCAAATTAATTGCATGAATAAAAATAGCCTTGGAAATGATTTATGTACCTGGTGAAAGCATGTCCTTTACATCTGCTTTCTTGAGGAATTCCTCTTATTGGATGCATCTTTTGCTGGCTGGATTAGATTTTATTTGTCTTACAATATGCTGCAATATGTCCTGGTTTGTGGCAGGAAACACAAGTGATCCTTCTCACAGGAGGAAGGAACCTCCTTTGACATCTTCCGAATTTCTTCAATTCATTTTTTTTTTCACAAAGGAAAAATTCGTAATTTTATTAATCATAACAAAATTACATGTTACATTAGCTGGTAGTGTCAAAGACAAGCAAGTATGCCGCAAGATAAAAATACAATGAAGAGGAAAGTTAGCCTTTCCTCCCTTTTTTCTTTTCAACCTTGCGCCAACCATATTGTGTTGGCGTGGTCGATATCAGGACGAGCTGGTTCCTTATCGCATGTGCTCCAACGTCCTTATCAGAGTCTGATGTGTCTGAGGTATGTAGTCTTTTATTTCCTTCATTTTTTGGTGCCCCGGAGTCCAGATCTGGCTGTGTCATGGTAGTGGTAGTGGCATCAATGGGTTCCGGCATTTCCTGCTCTTGTACACTCAAATCAATATCTGTCTGTTTAATTTCATGTGGGAAGGGTTCTTCCTCTTCCTTTTGCTGTTCGGGCTCTTCTGATGGAAATTTCCATCCTTTGGCAACTTTACCTGTTTTCTTCTTTCTCCTGTTATCTCTTGTGGCTGCCGGGCAAGTGTTTTGTAGATGACCCGTGTTCCTGCAGATCCGGCAGCGAAAAGCGGTGTTCTCATAATCTAAGTGCTATGTCCATTTCTGTTGTTTGTGATTCAACATAATGCACTCTGGTAGCCCTTTGCTCAAATCCACTTCCACACAGATTCGTGCAAAAGTGTAGATGCATTCCTCCATTCATTGTGTATCAGTTTTGATATATCTGCCAAGGATGTTACCAATGCCTTCTAGAACACTTTCCTGCCAAAAGTGAAGCGGGAGGTTGTGGAGCCGGACCCAAACCGACATTCTGGTCACCTCCATGGTATTGGCATCAAATTCTGGGAACCATGGTGTGATGGAGAGTCCAATAGATCCCCAGAACCATGGCCCCTCCTTAATAATCGTATCTCTGTCCTCGGCTGTTGAAAACTTGACAATGAAAAACCCTTTTGAGCATAGGTGGATTTCACAATCCATGGTCCAATTGGAAAAAATCCATGAGAAGAGCTCCACAGGTTTGGGCCAGAAGCAGTTGAATCTGCATATTATAGCTTGTGATTCGTAAATGGTTCTATGTAGGTCTATGTCAGGAATGTCAATATTTATTTCAGGCACACAGTTCTGTTGTTCCACAATATATGGCTTAGGGGGGTTTTCAGCCTGTGCCACAGTCGTTGTAGCCTCTTTATTTTTATCCCCTTGCAGTACGTTTCTGTATGTGGGTCCTTTGGAGTGGGCAGTGTTGGATGCACTAGCACCCATGGTGTTCCCATAAGCTCTGTTCTGTCCCAACTTTCCTCCCCTCAGTCGAAAATTAAGGCAAACAGAGGATCCAGAAGCAATGGTGTAGTCATTTAAAAAGCAAGAATCTGCTAATGCTTTCCCCCCAAATATCAAGGACTGATAATGAGCTGGGAAACCAGTAGCAGTTTGGATTTTGTTCTTCAAAAATATTATGGAGTCTTTCCCTTGAATCCAAATGATAATACTCTTGCCTGTGGGAAGCTTAATAAAGATTTGAAATAACTCAGTTCTTACCCGAGAATCCATATCTGTGGGGAAATCGCTGCATCGATCTGCGATTCCAGCGGAAGAGCAGCAACTCCTGATGTACATTGGTTCAGCAGGCAGGAATAGAGTGCCAACCAGCGTGAGCAGTTGGGGGTCCCAGCACAGAGCACCATGGAAATCGTGTCCAGATAGGTAAATAGTCCGCAGGTCGTCCACTGGTTCAAGTAGTGACCGCCTCCCATAGATGACTTCTAATATCACAGCAGTTCCATGGAGATATGGGAAGCCATGTCTGCCTCGAACCAGTTCAGATCTGGTGCTCTGTTCACTCGTCCAACTAATGAAGAAGATATCTGTCTCAGAAATGAAACTGTGGTCTGCAAGTGCGGGAGGTAATGAACGATCCACCATGGGGCAAATGAACACAAGCCCGCGGGAGCCATGCAAGGCCCTGCCATAGAGAACCGCCGCCTCAAAAACTCCAGAACCAGAGCCATGAACCCTAACACCGACCGTCGCTCCAACCGATACTCCGCTTCCCTCCATTTTCACCGCAAGCTGTCCAATTTCTTCAATTCATATTTAGGAGTGTATGAGCCTTTTGCAACTGATTGTTTATTCATTTCGCTCTTTTTTCACTTGAGGTTGTTTCTTGTTTCTGTTTGCTTCATTACCCATCACGGTCTTGCTGGCTTCTAATTCTTTGGATCTATTTTGGGTTGCTTCATCATCTCTCTCAATGTCTGTCTTCTCTGAGTTCTCCATGGAGGTAATCTCATCTCCAGGCTGCTTACACAACCTATTCCTTTCTTCTATCAGTTTTCTAGCTACAATAATCTCATATTGCTGAGAGTATTCATTTTCTTTTATTATTTCTTTCACAAAAGTGATATTCCTGTTATCTTTAACCTTAGACTTATTATTTTCTCCTTCATAGCCTATCCTAGCCTTTATAAGAGGAGATATTTGAGCATTTAGTATTTTTTCCAACTGTTCAAAGCTTTTCATTCGTGGAATATTCATAGTTAATTCCCTTTGGGCCTTTTCTAATTTTTTTCTCAAGCATACTACTTCTTCTTCCAACTTCTCTTGCTCCTGATTTTTATCTTTTATTTGCTTTATCAGAAAGTATTCTACCTTCTTAGCTTCTTCAAGTTATATTTTCAACTGAATGAGGTTTTCTGAACTTGGCTCTTCCTTTACATATTTCAAGAGAATGTATTTATGTTTTCTTCTCTTGAGTTAAGTCTGTCTATTTCCTCCAGGGCACTAATAATCTCCCCCTCAAGATCAACCTTACCTTCTTCTTCATCTTCCAGAAGGTATCCTTTAAGCTCTTCCTTTTCCATCAAAACAAATTTTGAGGTTCCTTCTTCATTGGAGTATTCATCTGAGCTTTCAGATGCATTGTTATCTTGCTGAGCATAATATGATTTTCTATTAAATCTCTTCCCTTTCTGCCAGTTTTTTTTTTCTCTGTCTCTTGCAGCTGATTCTCTACTCTCTTATGGGGACATTTTGAAGCATAGTGCCCCACTCTTCCACAATTAAAGCACTTAAATGGAATTTTAATTGTGTACTTACTTGTGCCTCTATCCAATCTTCTGACGAATTTGGCTTCTTCTTCATCAGAGGATGAGCATGGAGTTTCCTTCTCTTCTATGCACTTGTCTACCTTGAAGGCTGCCTCCCTCACATTTGACTTCCCTTTTGGAAGTCTCTTCTCATAAGCCATCAAGTTTCAAAGAAAATGGATCATGGTCAAGGTTTCACAGTCTGTTGTTTCTTCTATGGCAGAAACCTTAGGGTTGAACCTGGATGGCAAAGATCTCAATATATTTTGTACTATTATACATTCCTTAATGGTTTCTCCTAGATCTATCATGTTATTCACAACTTCCGCAACATTTAAGAATAATCTGGCTACATCTTCATCTTCATTCATTTTTAAATTTTCAAACTGAGTTCTATAGGCTTGTATTTTGGCCATATTCACCTTTTTATCTCCCTCATGGATATTTTCTAATGTATTCCAAATATCTTTGGCAATATTACTGTACATTACATTGATAAATTCTGACTCACACAGACCGCCCAAGAGAGCATTCATTTATTTTGCATTAGCTATGAAATTTTGTTTGGCTTCTTTCTCTGTGTCAGTATCCTTTGATGCATATTTTTCTTCCACAACAATCCATACCTCTACTCCAAGAGACATCAAATAGGATTTCATTCTTATTTTCCAGAAGGTATAGTTTGTGCCAGTAAACAATGGGGCTTTATTTGTTGCGCATCCTTCTAAGCTAGCCATTTTTGGGACCTAGAATCTCCTTCCAGTTGTTAAACTGATACAGAAGGAACTAGCTCTGATACCAATTGATGAACCCTTAGCTAAATAGAGAGGGGAGGGGTGAATCAGTTTAGTGCATTCATGGAAATTTAAAACTCTTTTCATTCAACTCAATTACACCTTCAATTCATAAGCATCTTAATACATAATGAATCAACAAACTTAATGTGTGGACAACAATTAATTAAGCAGATTAAAGCATCACATCAACACATAATCATCATGCACATATACAACAGATATAAGTGGAAACCCATAAGGGAGAAAACCACATATTATTATTGTTGTGATGCAAAGGCAAGCTCCAACTCCCTCTCACCACTAATTTTCTATAGGCACAAGAGGCTACTACCTCAAATTCTGCAAGCTACAACTTGCAAGGAAGCTCCAACTCCCATCTATTTTCTGTAGGCTACAACCCATAGGAGGATCCTACCTCAACTAGCTCCAACTGGACATCTATCAAACTAAAACTTGAAACAGAAGCACCAACTCCCATGTATTTTCTGCAGGATACAACCCACAGGATGCTCCTACCTCAACCAGCTCCAACTGGAAATTTATCAAGCTACAACTTGAAAGCAGACTACAATCCCCTCACTCAACATGAAAATCATATGCTGATTTACCCGGATATCAGCGTTGTTTTACTCCTTCTTCACTGTTGTCTTTTCAGCCTTCATATCTGCTTCATATTAGTTCTGGATGTGCACAACATCTTTATCTGCTCTCTCTGATTCTTTTACACTCCAACCTTCTGCATCTCTCTTACATTCTTCCACTCACATCCATACTGCAGTTATCACTTCTCTTCAACTCTCTTCAATTTTGTTGCTCTCTCTTCCTTTCTCTTTGTATTTTCTCCTCTATTTTTCTATGCACACTAATATTTCATGTTTTATACATATAACTACATGACTCTTTGGTATATGTAGGGAATATGAAGTGAATAGGAATTTCTCTCTACCTTCCACCCATTCAATTCCTTACCCTTCAGTTCAGACTATTACATTAGAAATAATCATTACAACACTCATTAGAGTTTTTCCTATGCCTACGGAGACTTTCCTTTGCATCACAAACAATATAAAATAATTAATGAATTTACATTTACTGTTACAACAATATTTCAATTCAGCCCTTTCAGCTTCTTTCTTTTCTGTTCATTTTTTCTTCTCTGCCTGTTGTCCCTTTGTCTTCTCTGCCTACTGTTATATTTCCAAATATGCTGCAACATTACTATCTTAGCCCGAATTGACCCATTTATTACGTTTCAAACAGTGCTACTATACCCTTCTTTTTCCCGACTCTGCCTATTATATTTAACTGCAACATTCAACATTCTCTGCACGCACTGTCGGGTCTCTCTACCCGAGTCCATTTTCCATGCATTCAGGCCTTTTCTGTGTAACCCGAGTCGACCTCCGCTTCCAACGATTTATTCATAAAAAAATTCACAAACAAATTAAAATTTGTACATTGATTATATTGCAATTAAACTTTGAAAATCCTCACATCCGCTACTCTTTATCGCACTTCGCAACTTTAAAAATTTCACAATATCTGTGACTTCGCGATTTCGCAACCCGCGGCGAAAACCGTATCGCACGTTGCACTTTAAAACATATAACTTGTGAAGTCTTAACATATAAACATAAGAATCACTGATTTTGATGTGCAGTATGTGGGCCAGGTCCATGTCATCTACACGTCATCGTGCCATGTCACCTTGCCATGTCACTGCCCCATCATTGCCACATCATTACCACATCACTGCCATGTTATTTCCACATCACTGTAAATTAACTGCGATCTATGGGGTTGGGGCCACGTCATCTACCACATCACTGCCACATCGTCGCCCGCACTTCGCATTTCACATTTTATATGTTTCTGTTTTGTTTCGATACTCCTTCCACCACGATTTGTGATATGCGATCACATTGCATTGCAAACCAAATTACTTATCGTGCAAGTCTTTAACGATAACAACAAAACTTTTCGATGTGCAAAATATCATGGGATTGCAAATTAATCTCCACTGCTGATCAAAGCCCAGATCTAACGGTCCTCACGGATCCTTAGCTTATCTACTTCGCATCGCAACTTAAATCACCGACCATGAGAAGTCTTAACATGTAATGACAAAAGTCATCGATTGCGATATTCTTTTGGTTTGTGATTTAATCTTCATCATTGATATATGCCCGGATCCAAAATTCCACGTTGTATCTTCACTCCGGTTTGCCGACTTGATCCTGACCTATGCACTGTTCTGAACATAAATAAGAACGACTTTTCCCGTTTTTCACAACTGTTATTTATTGATGCACGCATTTATTACTTTACTTAGGCGCGTTCATGACTCTTCCCACTCATTCACGACTTGACCCAACACGTTCACGATTCTGCCGAGCACGTTCACAACTCAACCCAAACTTGTTGCCTTTGCTACATTTTCTCCTTGACTATCTTTGTTCTTTTGTTGCTCCTTTGCCTTAAGTAATAACACTAAAGCTTCTCCATGCCTCTTTTTTGCTTCTCTATGCTTTAGGTTATACTTCTAATGCTACTCCTTTTCCTTGCTCCTTTGCCTCTTCATTGTACATTGCTGCCCATTGTTGATCCTTGCCTCTTTTTTTCATTCTTACTGCATCATTGCCTGATCTTCTCCTTTGCCTTATTGTTGCTGCTTATCTACTCCTTTGCCTTAATGATAATTTTAGTGTTGATCCATTCTGCTCCTTTGCCATCAATGAAAATATTTCCAACAAGATATTCCTGGCTCCACTGTTGGCAAGAGGAATCATGAGGTTCAAAAAACACTCAGGGATTCTCAGGAGTTTGTAGAGACCCCTAGGATGGGTAAGAGAGAGAAAAGACAACTAGAGAGGTACATTGGCTACATGGCGATGTCCAATAAGTTGGTAAGTAACGATCCTTTTAGTTATTAGGAGGCAGCAAAGCAACACGTGTGGCAGGATATTATGGTTGAGGAGTATACTTCAATCATGCAGAATGATGTGTGGGAGGTTGTACATAGATTGACAGACAGGGCAGTGTTTGGATCATGTTGGTTCTATAAGATCAAGCACGATGGTAGCATCGAGAAATACAAATCTAGGTTAATGGCCAAGGGATTCTCTTAGAAGGAGGGAATAAATTATGGGGATACATTTTCTCTTCCATATAGATACAATTCTATACGAGTGATAATCTCATTAGAAACATGGACAGGATGGAAAATCCATAAGTTGGATGTGAAGATGACGTTCCTTAATGGTGAATTGGAGGAGGAGGTGTACATTGATCAATCAGAGGGATTTGTAACACACAACAGAGAGGCCCACGTGTGCAGGTTGAATATTGTCCAACTACAATATATACCTACACATGAGCAGGTGGTTGATATACTAACGAATGCTTTGGGAAGGCGAGATTCATCTTCTTCAGAGACAGGTTGGGTGTTATGCAGAACACCTTCCTTGCTATGAGGGAGTGTTATTTTGTGTAGATCGGACAAGTTTTCTAGTCTCAGACTATGTCTATGAGGTCAAGGAACATATTTGTCGTATATCCAGAAAAGGTTTCATGAGAAAAGGCCTTTATTAGAATTAATTAAGAAGTTAATTAATTTTCCTAAGTTTAACTTAGGGAAATAGCTTAATTAATCAGTATTAAATGGTGCGAATCGATTTTTCTCTAGAGACTTCTAGAAAAGTCCTAAGAAGAGTTCAAGATGATCTTAGCCATCGATTGAGATTAGATCATGGTCATTGATATTTCAACAAGAGATTATAAGAGGAAAACAATGGGCACTTGAAGAATAGATCATCAAAACATCAAGAATTCATTGAGGCACATATTTGCAGTGATAGCAAGGGTGTAGGGATACAAACAACAAGGGTTTTACTAGAAAGAATGAAGGAGATATTTTTGGAGGTATTCTAGCATTTCGAGAGAAGGGAATAAATGTCGAATTATTCTGCAATAAGGTTGCATTAACCAATGCAAGTTATCCAGTGTGCATAACTGGGTAAAAATTTGATTTCCAATTGCCGGAGACATTTTCCGGAGGAGGTGTGATTTTCTCAATAGAGTTGCAGAAGGAAGAAGACGTTGCAGGAACAATTTTCTAGAGGTTTTTCGAATTCTAAGAAGTTCATACGCATTTCCAGAGTAGCTAGTGTGAGTTGCAGGCAAGAGGTTGTGAGGTTTTTTAGAAGGAAAATTTGTGTTTCCAGATCATTTTTTCCAATAGAGAAAATTACTGGAGCTTTTCCAGTGTTAGGAAAACAATTGATCTACTCTTTAATTCACTGAATAAATCATAATAAAACCCTCATCTGCATAATCAATTTTCCCCACATTAGGGTTTTTCTAGGGTCATTTGTCCAAAAATATTGGTGTATATAATTTGTGTGTGTGCGCATAATTTTCTTAGTTCTTGTAGTTATTTAATTTTTAGTGAAGTTGCAGTTGTGTTTTATTCAGTGTTTTCCGCAAAGAATTTGGAGAAGACAAATAATCTAAATTGATATGAGAATAATAACTAGTAACTACAACAGTAATTAAAATTTCACAAAATTGAGGCAAGAGAAAACTTGAGAATAAGGAATATAATGGATTAAGTGGGAGCCTTATTGTAAAAAGGGGGGGTAACGATTAAAATAAAGAGTTTCAGTAAAGGATTATAAGAATTGAAATGGTCCATGGGGTCTTGGATAGATGAGGATTGGGTGTACTATTAAGGCACTCCTTGATGTGAAGTCACTGGTTCAATTTCCCGCCTCGATCAGGGTGATGTATTTGAACATGATGATGAAAATTTAGTCCTACCCAACTTACCAAAAAAAAAGAATTGAAATGAAACCACATATATAGCAGAGAAATGGAAAGAGGGTGAGGTGGGGGAAACAAATAGGAAAAACAAAATAATATCAAACTTATAATATGAAGGGGGAAACACTAAAATTATAAGGAGCCCCAATGAATCAATAGAAGGAGGGAGGTAGGTTAGTGATTAAGAAGGTGGATTAGGGATTTCCTAGAATCACTTATTTTGTAGCCATCCTCCCTATTGAAGTTATTCGGGTTCTTTTCAATTTCAAAGGCTTCACGAATAAGGTGGATGGAATGGAAAGGAGTAGAGGCTATGACTCTGGTATGGTCAAAGCTTACGAGATGCTTATATTTAAAATATTGTTCAATGACAGTTTATTTTGAGATATAGGTATGGGTAGTGTCAGCAATATGTTCTTTCAAACAAGCTTTAAGAGATCTACCAATTTGGCCTATATAGGATTTTCCACATGAATGTTGGACACCTCAAAATTTCTGAATACATAGTATTTCCAAAAGTATTAATTGCCATTAAAAAAAGGAAAATTAAAATTATAAGATAAATTAAAAATGAATAAAACATTAATTAATTAAAAAGGTAAAAAAAAAATGAAAACTAAACAAAATAACCAACAAACAAATGTAAAAGGGAAAATGGCTATTAAGTGAGCTCATAGTGTGCCCCTCTGCCCACAGGGCCAACAAGGAAACCGACCGCACAACCTTGTGAGCGGAGAGGCAATGTCGAGCATCACTTCCCCCAACCTATAACACATAACACGATGTTTTCATGTTTTTTTTTGTTTTTTTTGTTTTTTAAATTAATTTTTATTCTATTTTATTTATATATAAATTTAATAATTTTTTATTACACACACACACATATTAATTTTAAAAAAAAAAAAATAACGATTTTTTAATTTTTTTATATTGATTTTTTTTTTTTTTAAGTTTCATTATTTATTTTATTTTATTTTATTTTAAGTAAATTTTACTTTTAATTTTTTTTTTATTGTTTTAAATTTTGTATTTTAATAAAAAAAAAAAAATTTAAACAAAAATTATTTATATATATATATATAATTTTTTTGATGTAAATAATTAAAATAAAGTCAATTGCGAATCTAAAAGTGACATTATATCATTTTTGTTTATTTATTTATTTTAATTATTTACATCAAAAAAATTATATATATAATTTTTTTGATGTAAATAATTAAAATAAATAAATAAACAAAAATGATATAATGCCACTTTTAGATTTGCAATTGACTTTATTTATTTATTTATATTTTATGGTACTAATAGTCAAGGTTGTAATGTCAATTAATTGCTAATTTTCACCCCAAAAATAAAATTAAAGTTAAAAATTTGGATAAACTCTTAAAAAAAAAACATTTAAAAGAAAAAAATAAAATATGGGATGGTAAACAAACTTTAAGTGTTGTCAAGTCTCACTAGCACAACCGGTTGAGGATGGGCCTCGTCAGAAGGGCGACCCAGGATCAAACCTCATGAAGGTTTTTGCACTCGTGCGAGGGGGAGGAGACAAGTTAAACCCTGTTAGCTTAGTGTTGGTGTGGCCCAGGCCGAGTGCGATTCCTGGGTGATTTTGACAGATTAGATGCTCCTGGGTCGCGATTTTTCAAGCCGCAGGTCCAGCCTGATGTAATATATGATGAACTTAGACCACTTGACAAACAAAATAAAACTTTAAGTGCTAACTTTTAGTGTTTTTCATAGTTATGATATTTGTTCTTTAATGCCATGGTTGGAAAATATATTAATTTTAATACTAAAAAAAGGGGGTGATGTTGCATCACCACATTTTCATTTCAACATTGTTTTTCAGGTTTTGCGTAGTCATGATATTTGGTCTTTAATGCCATTAGCCTAGATCCATCTTAAATTTGGATCTACCAAGTTCTAAGAGGGATCAATTCGAGTGTTAATATGGATATAAGATGGTACTCTTGCATTCCATAATGGATTCCTCAAGACTTTAAATATACTTCATCATAACAAATACCACAGACAAATACCATGGGCTTGTAAACAACCATCATTAAACCCATCAAATGACTAAATAAAACTTATCTTAACTAGTCTACAAGCTAAACATTTAATTTTAATTTTAATAATTTGACGAATTCAACATAATAATACATTACATAGTGCATTACATAAAATTTTACAACATCTCTATCATACTGGGTTGTAGAGTTCCTCTCAACGCAATGATTGAAAAATGTTTGAATTTTAACCATGAAGAAAAAAATATGTGATCTTGCATCACAACTTTTGCATTTCAACTTGGTTTTTCATGCATTTCATCATCATGATATTTAGTTTTTAAATGCCACGTTTAAAAAATGTTGGAATTTAAACCCTAAAATGAAAAAGGGTGATTTTTCATCATCACTTTTCGAAATCAGTATGGAAATCATGATTAAAAGTGACCTCCAAAAAAATGAGAACTTGGTAAAGCTCTCGTTAAGTTGGTAACATTGTTTTTGGAGGAGATGGAGAATATATATTGAGGTATATATATTATAAATTTTAGACCTTTATATAATTTCAGAGGTGTGATATGAGGAAGTTAAAGTTCAATAACGCTTCTTAAACATGCTTCAAATAAGTTAGGATGGCATTTTTTCTATAAGTTTATTTATGACATGTTTTAGACTATGAAATTTAGAGGAGATAGAGAAGAGATCTCTAAGTACCTATGATATAAATTTTAGAACTAGATTTGCAAAATTGAATATGTGACATGCTATGCAATTTTGTTCTTGGAAAAAAGCTAAAAGCAACAAGTTTTGGGAGAAGTAGACCCGGTGAAGGAAGAAGCGACCAGTAGACCTATTGAAGGTAGAATCAACTAAAATAGTTGGTGATGGAAAAAGTTTCAAGTAAACTTGGTGAAATACAAAGTAGCTAACAAACATTGTGAAGAAGAAAGAAAACTTAATGAATTAGGTTGATGTCTACAAATATTGAAACAAATGGGATTGGTGTCTCATGTAGGTTGGTGCCTACAAATAAGTAGAGGAGACTTGTTTCCCCTATAGCTTGGTGCCTACAAAGTATCAGAGGGGATTAGTGTCTCATGTAGGTTGGTTCGTACAAATCAGAAGAGGGGATTGTTGTCTCATGTAGGTTGGTTCCTTCAAAGAAACAAAGGGAATTGGTGTCTACTATAGGTTGGTGCCTATAAATCGATGTAATAGTAGGTCAATGCCTACAGTATGTTTCATATGAAGATATTTTGTGGCATTTTCCCATAGGAGTTTCTACGTATATCATGTGCTACTTGTTCAATTTATGAGATCGATGTTTTATGATGTTTGAATGTTTAAATAAGTAACAATTATCACTATATTGATTCACCACTTTGTTGAAGTTTGCAACAAGAAATAGTGAAATTGGCATCCAGAAACAACATGACAGCACCTACACTAGTGTGGGACCATAGGTCGTGTAGTGATGGGTCCCAACGATACATTAGTGTGAAATTCAATTTATTTAATAAATTGGATATGTGTCTAATTTAATTATCCCTTAATTAAATTGAACAATAAATTGTAATCTTATCTCATAATCACTTGTAATAATTAACTGAGTGTGATAAACTCAGTTAGCTCATGGAATTCGAGTTGAGGGTGGTGAGGAATGCAAAGTTATTCTAGTTGTTATTGAGTCCAAGTTGCAGTTAGTGCATTATTTTAATGCATGAGAAATCAGTTAACTCAGTTAAGTGAGTTAAAATCAGTTGAACTAGTTGTAACTAATTGTTGCACTAGTGAGAGGTCAAGTGAATTAAATCAGATTTAATTCACATGCAGTGATATTTCATGCAACTGATGATTTACTATTAATAGTTGCACGCATGTCAGTTCCAGTGGAGACCCAGTTGAGACAATGGTTAAAGGGAAGTTAATTATCAGTTGTGATATTAGAAGACTACCCAGATGCAATTAAAACACCACAGGATTCCCATGATACTCTACACAGTTGAGAAGGGTTGAAATTCCTAAGGAATGGAGATTGCATTCCTCATTAATTGCATGAGCATGGTAGGCTAAGAATTGGCTAAGTGTTGGCCCGATTTTGTCTGAATCAGCATGAGACGATTAGCAGAGTGCATGAGACTCTTGTGAGAAGACTGCATTGTAATTGTTTCATGATTCCTTGGTTCATTATACAATATAGATAAAGGGGTTTTGAGCAGCAATAATTTCCCCAGGGAAATTATCTTTGTTGTGGTTTGATTTGATTATTTATTTACTTGTTGTGATTGCGATTGTTTTTATTTTCCGCAATTGATTTGTAGAAGTATTTAGTATATTTCATTATCAGATTGAATACATGAAATGCATATTGTTTGAATAATTTCTACATGGTATTGGAGCACAGGAAATCACTCTAGTGGAGGAGAAGTTGAGTTTGTGGTTGAATAGAATTCAAATTTGTAAAAGTATTCTTGGTGCGACAAGCAAACCAGGATCAAAATGGCTTTCAATGGCTTAATATTGGAGTATGCACTCGAGGGAAATTCCAATTATATTGCATGGAAAGACAGGATGGAGGCAGTACTTGAGGAAAATTTGTTGAAATAATTCATCGACAAAGACATTCCTAAACCCGCTATAGCAGATTCCGCAAATCTTGATGCTTGGCAAAAGAATGTTGCAAAGGCAAGGAGGATCTTATTGGAGGGAATATGAGACCACATTGTCTCAAGTCTCCATGGCAAAGCAACACCATATGCAATGTGGAAAGCTTTGACAGATTTGTTCCAAAGCAACAGTGATTATATAAATTTGGCACTGAAGGACAAGCTTAGGGAAATCAAAATGGAGAAAGGTGACACTATGCCGAAATATTTAAAAAAATTTGTCCAATGTCACGATGAGATTGGGAGCATCGGCATTACTGTCGTGGATGATGAATTGGTTAGCCTAGCTCTTCTAGGCCTTCCCAAGAGTTGGCATAGTTATCAGGACTCTGACAATGGGAAGGAGAAGCCGCCAGATTGCGAACAATTTTGGTCGGATTTGGTGCAAGAATAATTTAGGCGGAATACCAGGGATGGATCTTCATCTAAGGAAAATGATGAAGAAAATTGTGCCTTGGATGGTGAGGCAAACAAGGGGAAGGGAAACTTATCCTATTCCAAATATGAGTTTGGCGAAGAAGGCAAGAAGCGTGACATGTCCAAAGTGAAGTGTTTTCACTGTCACGAGCATGGACATTATGCCACTAATTGTCCACAAAATAAGAAGAACAAGAAGGTTTCAAGATCTGTAGCTGGTGAGGCTTTGGCCTCGCAATTTGAGCTTGAATTTTCGTCGATCGCATGCATGGTGTCAAGAGAGATGGGATCAGGGTGGTACTTGGATAGTGGTGCATCTTTTCACATGACGGGAGATAAATAACTTTCCATTGGCTTGGACGAGAAGGACATCCAGATGCATATCGAAATGGGTGATGATGGGCGGTACAATGTTACCGGGATTGGTATAGTTACCTTCCAAAGACAGTCAGGTAAACCCTTTCTATTAAAATATGTAATGCATCTACTAAGCTTGAAGAAAAATTTAGTTTCAGTCGCAATGTTGGAGGATAAAGGCTATGATGTTGTTTTCAGTGAAGGAAAATATTTCCTTCGACACAAATCAACAGGAAAAGCCAAGAAGATTGGGATTCGTGTGAAGAATCTCTATAAACTTGATGTAGATGGATGCACATCATTGATGGATAAAGAAGACAAAGTGGTGAGCCGGGATGAGGGTGAGTTATGGCACAGGAGATTGGGTCTTCTACACCACGAAGCTTTGAAGGTCATGCAATAGATTTCTACAAAGCTTCCAAAGGGTACTCTTGTGCAGATAGGCACATGCAAGGGATATACCATGGGGAAGTGTAAGACATCCATGTGATTTTCCCTTGAGAGGGAGCTAGATTTGCAGGCAGATGAGGAACTCTTGGTTCCAAAGAATGAAACTCAAGATGTGGAGAAGCCACATGTGGAGGATCATGGAGTGGTTGAAACAACTCAAGCACAGAAATTTTGAGCTAGATGGGTAGAGGGAGTACATTCAACTATACCTCCATGTGTGAGGTGGGGCGATGTGCAAGATTAATCCCAAGAATAAATTTGGGCATGGTCCTAGAGATGGTGTGTCTGATGGATTAAACCTAGCTACGAGGAGCCCACAGTACAACAGTAGCAGGATCAGTTAGATTGATGCAGTCAGATGTCAGGAGGACATAAATCAGAGTGACAGGTGTCATATATTGCAGCGCAAATCTGATTTGGTAGCAGTGCAGAGTGCATGGATGCAGATGTCAACAACGTAGAGGATCAAATAGACATGTGCAGTAGGTACTAGCAGTGAAAATACTTTGATGAAAGATGCATTATACTGATTCAGTTTTTTGGAGGCTATTCAGTTTCAGAAGTGTTGCATGCAAAAGTTGCATATGCGAGAAACACTAGAGAATTTTTGCATGCAAGAGTTGCATGTGCAAGAGACACTATAGAAGTGTTGCATGCAAGACTTGCAAGTCACATGAAAGAGTTTCATTTCATATGCCAGAGTTTCATGTCGCATGCAAGGACATTCCTTTCTTATTGAGAGGGAGTGTTGAAGTTTGCAACAAGAAACAGTGAAATTGACATCCAGAAACAACATGACAACACCTACACTAGTGTGGGACCACAGGACGTGTAGTGATGGGTCATAGCGATACATTAGTGTGAAATCAAATTTATTTAATAAATTAGATATGTATCTAATTTAATTATCCCTTAATTAAATTGGACAATAAATTGTAATCTTATCTCATAATCACTTGTAATAGTTTATTGAATGTGATAAACTCGGTTAGCTCATGGAATTCGATTTGAGGGTGGTTGGTGAGGCATGCAGAGTGATTCTAGTTGTTATTGAGTCCAAGTTGCAGTTAGTGCATTATTTTAATGCATGAGAAATCAGTTAACTCAGTTAAGTGAGTTAAAATCAGTTGAACTAGTTGTAACTGATTGTTGCACTAGGGAGGTCAAGTGAATTAAATCAGATTTAATTCACATTCAGTGATCTATCATGAAAGTGATGATTTAATATTAATAGCTTCATGCATGTTAGTTCCAGTGGAGACTCAGTTGATACAAAGGTTAAATGGAAGTTAACTGTCAGTTGTGATATTAGTAGACTGCTTAGATGCAATTAAAACACCACAGGATGCCCATGATACTCTACACAGTTGAGAAAGGATGAAATTCCTAAGGAATAGGAATTGCATTCCTCATGAATTGTGTGAGCAAGGTAGGCTGATAATTGGCTAAGTGTTGGCCCAATTTTGTCTGAATCAGTGTGAAACAATTAACAAAGTGCAGGAGACTATTGTGAGAAGAGTGCACTGTAATTGTTTCATGATCCCTTGGTTCATTATACAATATAGATAGAGGGGTTTTGAGCAGCAATATTTCCCCAGGGAAATTATCTACGTTGTGGTTTTATTTGATTCTTTATTTTCTTGTTGTGAATTGATTTGTAGAAGTATTCAGTATCTTGCTTTAGTACATTGCATGATCGGATTGAATACATGAAATACATATTGTTTGTATAATTTCTACACACTCCCACCCACCCCCCACACCCCACCCCCAAGCATAATTGTGAATTCAACAATTGGTATCCTTTAGAACCAATTTAGCCATCACAAGCAAGATCTTAGAGGAACCATAGTTATTCATGAAGTTTCAATTAAGGCTCATATGTGTAGAAGAAAAGGATGAGGGCATATCTTATGTATTTTGGTGTTAATGATTGGAAATTAATAGTATATGGAAGGAAAGACAATAAGCATAATGCATAAGTCATGAGTGACATCTTGAGTGGCCTATCAAAATCAGAGTTCTCTAAAGTGATTATGTGTTAAAAAAACAAAAGAAATATGGGATAGGCTACAAAACACCTATGAAGGAAGTGACATTGAATAAATATTTGGAAAATAAGGAGAATATAAATATGGATACTGCATATGAAATAAGAACAAAGAATTCAAATCAAAGGGAAAATTTTCTAAAATATTCAAAGAAGACATAATGTCTCAAAGCCTATGAACACTCTAGCTATGAATATGACGAAGGAGAAGATAAATTTGTAAGAAAACCAATAAGTAGATCTACCAAATTCAAAGGTAAGATATTATCCAAATGTTTTGAGTGCGGTAGAATAGGTCATTATTCTTATGAATGTCCATATGAAAAATTGGAAGTTTGTGATGAGGAAGAAGATCTCCTAGCCATAAATGCTCAAGTTGTTGATTTCTAAAGATTCATATTCAGAGGAAGAATTTGAAGGCGAAGAATATGTAGAAGAAGTGCAATCTGCAAGTACATGTTCCTACCACTAGGAATATCTATGCAATTTTTATTTATTTTTAGCAAGAAACTTATGTGCATGCTAAATTGATTGCTTCAAATATAGGTTCAAGATAACAAACAATAAGGTTTGGATTGCAAATACATGAAAGCATCACTTTTTCAAATATAGGTTCAAGATAACAAACAATAAGTTTTGGATTGCAAATACATGAAAGCATCACTTTTTGAGAAAATGTATATATATATATATATATATATATATA
Organism: Pinus albicaulis; assembly: GCA_034641835.2. Taxonomy (NCBI): domain Eukaryota; kingdom Viridiplantae; phylum Streptophyta; class Pinopsida; order Pinales; family Pinaceae; genus Pinus; species Pinus albicaulis. The sequence goes on from CM076569.1 coordinate 300,207,146, forward strand.
TATATATATCTTTGACATTATTTTTATATAGGAGAGACAAATACATTGTCCATTAAACTACATAAAAATATAGAGTTGATTGTGCAGATTCTAAATATATATATTTAAAAAATAATAAGATTGTTTAATATTTTTAATGCATTTTCTATTGACATGTTTTAAAATTTTAGAATACATCTTTTGTTTATTTCCACAATAATATTTTTGGCCTTAGCCATTTTGGAATTTTTTTTGGATATGATCTACAATCTAAAAAAGAAGATTGTTTGATAATGTTAAGACCCTTTTCAGTTGCACTAATGGAAGACCTTGTAATTTCAAGGATATAATGAGTTTCGTCATTTAAAAATATACTATAAAATTAAATTCATAATTTTGAAGTTGTGCACAGTAACACTATGTTGTCTAAAAATTTGCAAATTTTTGTAACGATATTTCATCATTTAGGTACTCAAAGGTTGCACTAACTCAAATATATGCATTACATTTTGAATGAAATATAACATATGAATGATAGGAAAACTCAAAATTCACATAGTTAGACACAATTTCTATAAATAAAATTTATCTGTTTGAAAAATTAATTCACTATGCTAGCCAATTCTGGCAGGGATGGAGAAAAAAACACAAAATTGGGACTGCCCCAGATGGGGAAACTAGTCCAGAGAATGTTGCCCTGAGTGGGGAAACCAACATGTACCATGGTTGTCCAAAAATTTCTAGAACTGTGCAGGAGCAAGTAAAACATAAGAACAATAAAGTGAAAATTAGCTGAGGTGGGAAACCTCTTGATGCTAATTCTGGCGCGAAAAGTCATGCTTCTGGTCATTAGGAGTTGGATCTTCAACAATGAAGCAACCGTAGTATTCTAAGGAGTCCTCTTCCTTCTTCGACGACTGCATTGTAGGTTCTGGCATGGAAGCAGAACGCACAACTATAACAACAAAATTATCATCTTATGTCGAGCTATTGCCCCCTTTGCTATTGGAAGAACACATAGCATGTTTGGCTGGTAGTTCCTACGATTTTTTGGAGTGCTTGGGGTAGGACTAAGAAATGGTGGACTTTCTTAATCGTTTCTAAGAGCCAGAACTAGCAGAGTTGGACGGAACCTTCGGAAGACGCAAATAAATTGTGGCAGAGATGCGATGCTGATCCAGAGCTTCGGTGGAGTCGAAATTGAGTAGGAATTCAGCAGGATTTTCCTCATGGAGGGGGGAGTGGCTCTCATCACGAAGGCAGATCGGAGGGCGAGAGGACTGTCTGTGATCACGACCTCTACGGCAATGCATCCTGTGGCACCGAGGCATGGCATCACTAGTAAGGTCTAGAGAGGCGAGGTGGGATGCAGACTTGCGAGAGGAGTGATGGTAAGAGGCTTTGAGCTACAGAGGAGGCGAGGAATGGAAGCCGGAGTGCCTCGCACAAAGAACAACAAAATAGAAAGAGAGAAATAAAGCAGGAATGTCATTGCAAGGCGCCATGAAATACTGCGGAGGGCAAGAGGACAGACAGGTGTAACTGCTCGAAGCGAGTGGGTTAGTCATGTGGAATTTTTTTATTATTTTAAATATATAAATAAAATAATATTCTTAATAAATTTAATATCTTAATATATATATATATATATATATATATATATATTTATTGAGATGAGGTTGGAATTTCAGATTTTTTTTAGATTGTCTGGAAATTTTTTATTATTTTAAATATATAAATAAATTTATAAACTTAATATCTTAAACAAAAATTTGAGATTGTGAAGAAATTTTTTATTATTTTAAATATATAAATAAATTTATAAATTTAATATCTTAAAGAAAAATTTGAGATTGTGAGGAAATTTTTTATTATTTTAAATATATAAATAAATATAATATTCTAAATAAATTTAATTTTTTTTTAATTTTCATTAAACACCCCAAAAAAATGATTGTGTGGGATTTTCTTATTATTTGAAATATATAAATAAATTTATAAATTTAATATCCTAAAAAACAATTTTATTTTTTTATTATTTTAAATATATAAATAAATTTATAAATTTAATATCTTAAAAAACAAATTAATTAAAGAATTAAAATTGATACAATTTTTTTGAGATTGTGTGGAATTTTTTTATTATTTTGAATTTATAAATAAATTTATGAATTAAATATCTTAAAAAACAACTAAAATTGAATTTGAGAAATTATAAGATTGCTTTTTAAGAATGTGTGGAAATTTTTTATTATTTTAAATATAACAAAAATATATATATAAATAAATTTTTAAATTTAATACCTTAAAAAAATTAATTGAAGAATTAAAATTGATACATTTTCTTTTTATATTGTGTGGACACTTTTTATTATTTTAAATATCTAAATAAATTTTCAAATTTAATATCTTAACCACAAAAACTAAAAATAATTGTATCAATTTTTTTTTAGAGATTGTGTGAAATTTTTTTATTATTTTAAATATATAAATAAATTTAATTGCTTAAAAAAATTAATTAAACAACCAAAATCAATACCGTTTCTTTTTGAGATTGTGTTGAATTTTTCTACTATTTTAAATATACAAATACATTTATAAATTTAATATTTTAAAAATTTTAAAATTTTAATTAAACAACTAAAATTGATATCATTTTTTTTTTGAGATTGTGTGGAATTTTTCAATATTTTAAATATATAAATAAATTTATAAATTTAATGTATAGAACATTTCTATTATTTTAAATATATAAATAAATTTATGAATTTAATATGTAAAATTTTTCTATTATTTTACATATATAAATAAATTTATAAATTTAACATCTTAAAAAAATTGAGTAAATAACTAAAATGTATAAGATTGTTTGGAATTTTTCTATTATTTTAAATATATAAATAAATTTAATATTCTAAATAAATTTAGAATTTTTGAAATTTTAATTAAACAATTTTTTGGATTTTTTTAATATTTTAAATATATAAATAAATTTGAAATCTTAATATCTTAAAAAAAATGAGGTAAGGTTTGAGATTGTGGAGAAATTTTTTATTGTTTTAAATATATAAATAAATTTAATATTCTAAATAAATTTACTATCTTAGAAATATTAATTAAACAACTAAAATTGATGCAAGCTTTTTGGAAATTTTTTATTATTTTAAATATATAAATAAATTTATAAATTTAATATCTTACAAACTTTTTTGAGATTGTGTGAAAATTTATTATTATGTTAAATATATAAATAAATTTATAGATTTCATAACATAATTTTTCTTGAAATTCATTCAAAAAAATTCATATTGAAATTCATTATTTGGAATATTGAAATTCATTTAAAAAATAATTCATATGTTTCTTGAAAATTTTCTTGAATTTCATTTAAAAAATGTATATTGAAACTTATATATTGTAAATAAATTTATTATTTAGAATATATATGAAATAATTTTTTTTTAAATTCATTATGTAGAATATGAAAGTTATTTAAAAAAATTCATATGAAATTCATTATTTATATGAAAGTTATTTACAATATATATTTAGAATCTACAAGTTGTTTCTGAAAGTTTTTTGAATTTTTTTTTAAACTCATTTAAAAAATTCATAATGAATTTAGAATGTAGCTGAAAGAATTTTTTTTGAAATTCATTATTTAATATATATATATATATATATATATATATATATATATATATGAAAGTTTCTTTATGAAATATATGTGTGTGAAAGTTAGTTGAAATTCATTTAAAAAATCATTCATATTTTTCTTGAAATTAGTTTAAGTAATTCATATTGAAATTCATTATTTAGAATATATATATGAAATTTATTGATTTTTTTTTAATTTATTATTTAAAATATATATGAAATTGATTTATTTTCTTCTTGAAACGAATTTCAAAATATTATTTCTGAAAGTTTCTTGAAATTCATTTTAAAAAAATATATATATATTTCTTGAAATTTTTATTAAAACTCATTTAGAAAATAATTCGTATGTTTCTTGAAATTCATACATAAAAAAAAATTCATATGTTTCTTGAAATTCATTTGAAAAATAATTCATATATTTCTTGAAATTTATTTTAAAAATTAATATTGAAATTCATTATTTAGAATATATATGAACATTTCTTGAAATTCATTATTTAGAATATATATATGAAATTTATTGATTTTTTTTAATTCATTATTTAGAATATATATGAGAAATTTTCTTCAATTTTTTCTTGAAATTCGTTATTTAAAATATATATCAAATTGATTGATTTTTTTCTTGAAACAAATTTCAAAATATTTTTTATGAAAGTTTCTTGAAATTCATTTTTAAAAAATTATGTATTTCTTGAGTTTTCTATTAAAATTCATTTAGAAAATAATTTGTATGTTTCTTGAAATTCATGATGATGATGATGATGGTGGTGGTTAACTTCCACAGACTAATCTTTGGTCTATCAGACCTAAAGAAAAGAGTTATTTAGTTTGATTTAAGATTGTATTCCTATGCTCAAAAAGCTTGGAGAGAAGCCTCCCGAGCTCACCATAATTTTGACATTTTAAAACGCTAGGAAAGTTAGTATTGCGGCAAAGATTATGAAATTCATACATAACAAACAATTCATATGTTTCTTGAAATTCATTTGAAAAATAATTCATATATTTCTTGAAATAATAATTCATATGTTTCTTGAAATTCATTTTTTTTTAAATCATATATTTCTTGAAATTTTTATTCAAACTCATTTATAAAATAATTTGTATGTTTCTTGAAATTCATTATTTTCTAGAAGTATTTCTTAAATAAATAAAAAACAATTCATATGTTTCTTGAAATTTTCTTGAAATTCATTTAAGAAATAATTCATATGTTCTTGAAATTTTTCTTGCAATTCATTTAAAAAATACATATTTAAATTCATTATTTAGAATATATATGAAAATCCAAAATATATATGAAATTTTCTTGAATTTTGTTTCAGAAATTCATTATTTAGAATATATATGAAAGAAAGTTTCTTGAAATTCATTATTTAGAAACTATATAAAAGTTTATTGAAATTTTTGTTTCTAAAGTTTCTTAAAATTCATTTAAAAAAATAATATTGAAATTCATTATTTAGAATATTGAAATTCATTTAAAAAATAATTCATATGTTTCTTGAAATTTATTTAAAAAAATTATATTGAAATTCATTATTTAGATTATATATAAAAGAATTTGTTTTGAAATTCATTTAATAAAATTCATATTGAAATTCATTATTTAGAATATTAATGAAAGTTTCTTGAAATTGTTGTTTATGAAATTTTTTTGAAATTCATTTAAAAAATAATTCATATTTTTCTTGAAATTCATTTAAAAATAATTGATATGTTTCTTGAAATGTTTCTTGAAATATATATGAAAGTTTCTTGAAATTTTATTTATGAAAGTTTCTTGAAACTTTTCTTCAAATTCATTTTAAAAAATCATATTGAAATTCATTACTCAGAATATATATGAAAGTTTCTTGAAATTTTTGTATTTAAAATTTTCTTGAAATTTATTATTTAGAATATATATGAGATTTTCTTCCAATTTTTCTTGAAATTCTTTATTTAGAATATATATGAAATTTTCTCAAAATTTTGCTTGAAATTTATTTAAAAAATTGATGTTCAAATTTCTTATTTAGAATCTTGAAATTTTAGAATATACATGAAAGTTTCTTGAAATTCATTATTGAGAACATATATGAAATTTTCTTGAAAGTTTTCTAAAAATTCATTATTTAGAATATATATGAAAAATTCTTGAAAATTTTATTGAAGTTTATTCAAAAAATAATTCATATATATGAGAAAGTTTTTTGATAGAATATATATGAAAGTTTCTTCAAAGTTTTCTAGAAATTTATTATTTACCGTATATATGAAAGTTTCTTGAAATTCATTATTTAGAATATATATGAATGTTTCTTCAAATTTTTCTTGATATTCATTTTTTACAATATATATAAAATTCATTGAAATTTTTCTTGAAATGAATTTCAAAATATTTTTTTTGAAATTTTCTTAAAATTTTTCTTGAAATTCATTGAAATTTTTCATGAAATCAATTTCAAAATATTATTTTTGAAACTTTTTTCAAATTTTTCTTGAAATTCATTTAAAAAATAGTTCATATGTTTCTTGATTTTTTTCTTCAAATTCAATTAAAAATTTCATATTGAAATTTATTATTTAAAATATATATGAAAGAATTTTTCTTGAAATTTGTTTAAAAGAGTCATATTGCAATTCATTATTTAGAATATATGTAAAAGTTTCTTAAATTTTTTTTAAATTCATTTAAAAAATAATTCATATTTTCAAATTCATTATTTACAATATATATTAAATTCATTGAATTTTTTCTTGAAAAGGTTCAATGAATCTCAAAATAATGTTTCTAAAATTTTCTTGAAATTTATTTAAAAAACAATTCATATATTTCTTGGAATTTTTCTTGAAATTCATTTAAAAAATAATTCATATGTTCCATGAAATTCATTTAAAAAATACATATTTAAATTCAATATTTGGATTATATATCAAAATCTAGAATATATATGAAATCTTCTTTAGTTTGTTTCTAAAATTCATTATTTACAATATATATGAAATTTTCTTGAAATTCATTTAAAAAAATTATATTAAAATTCCTTCTTTAAAATCTATATGAAAGTTTCTTGAAATTCATTTAAAAAATAATCCATATTTTCTTAAAAATCATTATTTATGATATACATAAAAGATTTCTTTTGAAATTTATTTAATAAAATTCTTAGTGAAATTCATTATTTAAAATATATATGACTTTCTTGAAATTTTTGTTTATGAAAATTTCTTGAAATTCATTTAAAAAATAATTCATATTTTTCTTGAAATTCATTATTTAGAATCTTAAAATTAATTTAAAAGATAATTCATATGTTTCTAGAAACTCATTTAAAAAATTCATATTGAATTTCATTATTTTAGAATATGTATGAAAGTTTCTTGAAATTTTGTTTATGAAAGTTTTTTGAAAATTTCCTTGAAATTCATTTTAAAAATTCATATTCAAATTCATTATTTAGAATATATATGAAAGTTTCTTCAAAATTTTGCTTGTAAAAGTTTATTGAAATTCATTATTTAGAATATATATAAAATTGTCTTGAAATTTTTCTTGAAATTCATTATTTGGAATATATTTTAAATTTATTGATTTTTTTTTAAATTCATGATTTAGAATATATATGAGAAAGCTTTTTGAAAATTTTCTTGAAATTAATTATTTAAAATATATATGAATTTCATTAAAAAATTTCTTGAAATAAATTTCAAAATATTGTTTCCGAAAGTTTCTTGAAATTCATTTAAAAATAATTCATATGTTTCTTGAAATTCATTTAAGAAATTCATATTGAAATTCATTATTTAGAATGCATATGAAAATTTGGAATATATAAAAAAGTTCATTGTTTAGAATATATATGAAAGTTTCTTGAAATTTCATTATTTACAATATATATGAAAGTTTTTTGAAATTTTTCTTGAAATTCATTATTTATAATATATATGAAATTTTCTTGAAATTTTTCTTGAAATTCATTATTTAAAATATATATTAAATAATTATTCTTGAAATTCATTTAAAAATTTTATATTGATTTTCATTATTTAGAATATACATGAAAGATTTTTAATTTTTTTCTTGAAATTTATTTTTAAAAATCATATTGAAATTTATTATTTAGAATCTTGAAATTTTAAAATATATATGAAAGTTTCTTGAAATTTATTATTTAGAAAATATATGAATGTTTTTTTAATATTGTTTTTATATTCATTATTTAGAATATATGAAATTAATTGAAATTTTTCTTGAAATGAATTTTAAAATATTGACTGTGAAACTATCTTGAAATTTTTCTTGAAATTCATTTAAAAAATAATTCATATATTTCTTGAATTTTTTTCTTGAAATTCAATGAAATTTTTCATGAAATGAATTTCAAAATATTGTTTTTGAATTTTTTTTGAAAATTTTCTTGAAATTCATTGAAATTTTTCATGAAATGAATTTCAAAATATTGTTTTTGAAATTTTGTTGAAATATTTTTTAAAATTCATTTGAAAAATAGTTCATGTGTTTCTTGAATTTTTTTCTTGTAATTCAATTAAAAAATTCATATTGAAATTTATTATTTGGAATATATATTAAAGAATTTTTTTCTTGAAATTCATTATTTAGAATATATGTGAAAGTTTCTTAAAACTTTTCATGAAATTCATTTAAAAAATAATTCATATTTTGAAATTCATTATTTAGAATATATATGAGAAATTTTCTTGAAATTCATTACTTACAATATATATGAAATTCATTGAATTTTTTCTTGAAATGAATTTCAAAATACTGTTTCTGAAAGTTTCTTAAAATTTATTTAAAAAACTATTCATATGCTTCTTGAATTTTTTCTTGAAATTCATTTAAAAAATAATTCATATGTTTATTGAAATTCATTTAAAAACCCATATTGAAATTCATTATTTAGAATATATATGAAAGAAATTTTATTGAAATTCATTCAAAAAAATATATTGAAATTCATTTTAAAAATTCATATTGAAATTTATCATTCAGAATATATCTGAAAATTTAGAATACATATGAAAGCTTCTTGAAATTCATTATTTGGAATATATATCAAAGTTTCTTGAAATTTTTCTAGAATTCATTATAAAAATATATATATCAAAATTTCTTGAAATTCATTATTTAGAATATATCTAAAATTTTTTGAAATTCATTTAAAAATTTATTCATATTTTTTTTTTAAATTCATTTAAAAAATTCATATTGAAATTCATTATTTAAAATATATATAAAAGTTTTCTGAAAATTTTCTTGAAATTTATTTTAAAAATAATTCATATTTTTCTTCCAATTCGTTTAAAAAAATTATATTGAAAATCATTATTCAGAATATATATGAAAGTTTCTTGAAAATTTTGTTTAGAAAAGTTTTTTGAATTTTTTATTGATATTCATTTAAAAAAATCATATTGAAATTAATTATTTAAAATATATATGAAAGCTTTTTGAAATTTATTATTTATAATATATATGAATGTTTCTTGATTTTTTTCAAGAAATTCATTATTTATAATATATATGAAAATTTCTTGAAATTCATTATTTAAAATATATTATTTAGAATAGATATGAAAGTTTCTTAGAATATATATGAATTTTTTCTTTAAATTCATAGAATATATATGAAAATTTCTTGAAATTCATTTTTTAAAATATATGTGAAAGTTTTTTGAATTTGTTTTTTCGAATTTATTATTTAGAATATATATGAAATTTATTGAAATTTTTTTAAATTCATTATTTAGAATATATATGAGAAGGTTTCTTGAATTTTTTTTTGAAATTCATTATTTAGAATATATCTGAAATTCATGGAAATTTTTCTTAAAATGAATTTCAAAATACTGTTCAAAGTTTCTTGAAATGTTTCTTGAAATTCATTTAAAAAATAATTCATATATTATATGAAATTTTTCTTGAAATTTGTTTAAATAATTCACATTGAAATTCATTATTTGGAATATATATGAAAATTTAAATATATATTAAAGTTCCTTGAAATTAATTATTTAGAATATATATGAGAAGGTTACTTGGAATTTTTCTTAAAATTCATTATTTAGAATATATATGAAATTAATTGAATTTTTCTTGAAATGAATTTCAAAATATTGTTTCTGAAAGTTTCTTGAAATTCATTTAAAAAATAATTCATATATTTCATGATTTTTTTTCTTAAAATTCATTTAAAAAATAATTCATATGTTTATTGAAATTTTTCTTGAAATTCTTTTGAAAAATTCATATGGAAATTCACTATTTCGAATATATATATATATATATATATATATATATATATATATATATGAAAATTTAGAATTTATATGAAAGTTTCTGGAAAATTTTCTTGAAACTCATTATTTAGAATATATATGATATATATGAAAGGTTATTGAAATTTTTATTGAAATTAATTATTTAGAACATACATGAAAGTTCTTAGATTTTTTTCTTGAAATTCATTATTTATAATATAAACGAAAGTTTCTTGAAATTCATTCAAAAAATAACTCATATGTTTCTAGAAAAGTTTCTTGAAATTCATCTAAAAAATTCATATTGAAACTCATTATTTAGAATATATATGAAAGTTTGTTCAAATTTTTGTTGAAATTCATTACTTAGAATATATATGAAAGTTTCTTGAATTTTTTTTTGGTTTATTATTTTAAATATATATGAAATTCATTGAAATTTATCTTGAAATGAATTTCAAAATTTTGTTTTTGAAAGATTTTTTGAGATTCATTTTAAAAATAATTCATATGTTTCTTGAAATTTTTCTTGAAATTTATTTAAAAAATTCATATTTGAATTTCATTGGAATTTTTCTTGAAATGTATTTCAAAATATTTTTTTCGATGTTTCTTAAATTTTTTCTTGATATTCATTTAAAAAAAAAAAAAAAATCATTTGTTTCTTAAAAATTTTCTAAAATTGATTTGAAAAATCCATATTGAAATTCATTATTTAGAATCTATATGAAAAACAAATCTTCAAATTCATTTAAAAAAATCATATTGAAATTCATTATCTAATATATAAATGAAAGTTTCTTGAAATTTTTGTTTATAGAAGTTTCCTGAAATTTATCTTAAAATTCATTTAAAAAAGAATTCATATTTTTCTTAAAATTTATTTAAAAAATTCATATTGAAACTCATTTAAAAAATAATTCATATGTTTCTTAAATTTTTTTTTTAATTCCTTTAAAAAAAAATTATCTAAATTAATTATTTAGAAGATAGATGAAATTCATTGAAATTTTCTATGAATTCATTTAAAAAACCATTCAAATGTTTTTTGAAATTTTTCTTGAAATTGATTTAAAAAATAAGTCATATGTTTCTTGAAATTTTTCTTGAAATTTATTTTTAAAATTCATATTGAAATTCATTATTTAGAATATATATGAAAGTTTCTTGAAATTTTTCTAGAAATTTATTATTTAAAATATATAAGAAAGTTTCATGAAATTCGTTATTTAGAATATATATAAAAGTTTCTTGAAATTCATTTAAAATTTTATTAATATTTTTCTTGAAATTCATTTAAAAAATTCATATTGAAATTTATCATTTAGAATATTGAAATTCATTTAAAAAATAATTCATATGTTTCGTAAATTTTTCCTTGAAATTAGTTTAAAAAATTCATATTGAAATTCATCATTTAGAATATAGATGAAAGTTTTTTGAAATTTTTGTTTCTAAAAGTTTATTGAAATTTTTGTTTCTAAAAGTTCTTTGAGATTTTTGTTTTTGAAAGTTTCTTGAAATTAATTTAAAAATTAATTCATATTATTCTTAAAATTCATTTAAAAAACTTATATTGAAATTCTTTATTTAGAATATATATGAAAGTTTTTTGAATTTTTTCTTGAAATTCATTATTTATAATATATATTAAGATTTCATGAAATTCATTATTTAGAATGTATATGAAATTTTCTTAGAATATAGCATTCAGTAAAGGATTAATAGGGGGTGGAAAGTTTATTTTGGCCTTGAAAATGATTGTAAAACGACAAACCTCGTAATGTGGGATAGAAAGATGTTCCTCTTTGAAACTTTAATCACTCTTGTTATCTTATATGGACGTGAGTTTTGGGGTTGCATCATCTCCAGAGAATCTTGGAGAAAAATTGAGCAAATCCAGAAGTGTTTTATAACTTATAGCCTTAAAATTAAAATCAATACACCCTATCTTATTCTACTTATAGAACTGGGTCTTTTCCCTATCGAGAGCCTAGCTATGACTAGGCTTCTATTGTACAAGCACAAGCTAGGAGACCATAGATTTCCTAAGCTAGCTTTAAATTCTAGCCAAAACCACCTAAGGCTTAAACAAGGTTGGTATAAGGACACTAGGGCCTGGTTAAACCATTGGGAGATCGACGAGAATCTTTCATTACAAAACATTAATAACATTAAATAATTTGTGATTTCTAAGTTCAAAGAAAAAATCTGGTGTGAGAAAGATCTAGCAGCTAAAAGAAAATTAAGATATTATAAGGAGGTCATCAACCCCACCCTAGAAGATCAAAAGTATCCATCTGTTTTAACTAGATCAAAGAAGAAAATTAATATAGCCAATATTGGAACGAACTCTCATGAGCTCCATAGTGAAACAGGTCATTGGATAGTTCCTAAAATGCCATGGATGGAAAGGATCTACCATCTCTGTGAGAATATGAACATCGAGGATGAAAATCACTTCCTCTTAGAGTGCCCCGCGTACAACCACATTAGAGCTCAAATTCATAATCTTTGTTGCAATACTGACTTTTCTAGCCTTTTAAGATGTCAAAATTATAGTGAGCTAGGGAGGCTTCTCTGCAACCTTTTTGAGCATAGGAATAAAATCTTAAATCAAATTAAATAGCTCTTTTATTTAGGCCTGATAGACCAAAGATTGATCTTATTGGACGTTAACCACAATCATCATCATCATCAATTTTTTCTTGAAATATATATATATATATATATATATATATATATATATATATATATATATATATATATATATATATATATATATATATATATATATTTCTTGAAATTAGTTATTTAGAATATATATCAAAGTTTCTTGAAATTCGTTATTTAGAATATATATTAAAGTTTCTTGAAATTTATTATTTAAAATATTTATGAAATTTATTGTATTTTTTTAAATTCATTATTTAGAATATATATGAGAAAGTTTCTTGAAATTTATTATTTATAATCTATATGAAATTCATTGAAAATTTTCTTGAAATGAATTTCAAAATATTGTTTTTGAAAATTTCTTGAAATTCATTTTAAAAACAATTCATATATTTCTTGATTTTTTTTCTTAAAATTTCTTTAAAAAATAATTCATATGTTTTTTGAAATTTTTCTTGAAATTCATTTTAAAAATTCATATCTAAATTCATTATTTACAATATATATGAAATTTTCTTCATTTCTTTCTAGAAATTCATTATTTAGAACATACATGAAAGTTTCTTGAATTTTTTCATAAATTTCATTATTTAGAATATATATGAAAGTTTCTTTCAATTCATTTAAAAAAAAATTCATATGTTTCTTGAAATTCGTTATTTAAAATATATATGAAAGAAAATTTCTCTAAATTCGTTTAAAAAAATTATATTGGAATTCATTATTTAGAATCTATATGAAAGTTTCTTGAAATTTTTGTTTCTAAAGTTTCTTGAAATTCATTTAAAAAATAATTCATATGTTTCTTGAAGTTTATTTAAAAAAATATATTGAAATTCATTATTTCGAATATATATAAGATTTTTTTTTTTAAATTCATTTAATAAATTTCATGTTGAAATTCATTATTTAGAATATATATGAAATTTTTCATTATTTAGAATATATATGAAAGCTTCTTGAAATTTATGTTTATGAAAATTTCTCGAATTTTTTCTTGAAATTCATTTTAAAAATAATTAATAATTTTTTTGAAATTCATTCGAAAAATAATTCATATTTTTCTTGAAATTAATTAAAAAAATTCATATTCAAATTCATTATTTAGAATCTTGAAATTCATTTAAAAAATAATTCATGTTTCTTGAAATGTTTCTTGAAATTCATTTTAAAAATTCATATTGAATTTCATTATTTAGAATATATATGAAAATTTCTTGAATTTTTCCTGAAATTCATTATTTAGAATATATATAAAATTTTCTTGAATTTTTTCTTAAAATTCATTATTTAGAATATATATTAAATTTATTGATTTTTTTTTTAAATTTATTAATTATAAAATATATATATATATATGACAAAGTTTCTTGATATTTTTGTTGAAATTAATTATTTAGAATATATATGAAATTCATTGAAATTTTTCTTGAAATTTATTTTAAAAATAATTCATATGTTTTTTGAATTTTTTCTTGAAATTCATTTAAAAAATAATTCATATGTTTCTTGAAATTGATTTAAAAAATTCATATTGAAACTCATTATTTAGAATATATATGAAAATTTAGAATATACATAATTTTTTCTTGAAATTCATTATTTAGAATATATATGTAAGTTTTTTAAATATTTTCTAGAAATTCATTATTTAAAATATATATGAAAGTTTTTTGAAAATTTTCTTGAAATTTATTAATTAAAATATATATGAAATTTTGTTGAAATTTTTCTTGAAATTAATTTAAAAAGTTCACATTGAAATTCATTATTTAGAATATATTTGAAAGCTTTTTTAATTTTTCTTGAAATTCATTATTTAGAATATATATTAAATTTATTGATTTCTTTTAAAATCATTATTTAAAATATATATGGCAAATTTCTTGAAATTTTGCTTGAAATCAATTATTTAGAATATATACGAAATTAATTGAATTTTTTCTTGAAATGAATTTCAAAATATTGTTTGTTTCTTGAAATTTTTTTAAAAAATAATTCATATGTTTCTTGAAATATTTCTTGAAAGTCCTTTAAAAAATAATTCATATGTTTCTTGAAATTAATTTAAAAAATTCATATTGAAATTCATTATTTAGAATATATATGACAATTTAGAACATATATAAAAGTTTCTTGAAAATTTTCTTGAAATTCATTGAAATTTTTTATTAAATGAATTTCAAAATACTTTTTTTGAAAGTTTCTTGAAAATTTTCTTCAAATTTATTGAAAAAATAATTCATATACTTCTTGAAATTCAATTAAAAAATTCATATTAAAATTTATTATTTAAAATATATATGAAATAATTTTTCTTGAAATTCATTTAAAATTTCATATTGAAATTCATTATTTAGAATATATATGAAACATCATTAAAAATCTTCTTTAAATTTATTTCAAGAATAATTCATATTTTTCATGAAATTCATTATTTATAATATTGAAATTGATTTAAAAAATAATTCTTATGTTTCTTAAAACATTTCTTTAAATTCTTTTAAAAATTCATATTGAAATTCATGATTTAGAATATATATGAAAGTTTCTTACAATTTTTGTTTCTAAGAGTTTCTTGAAATTTTTGTTTCTCAAAGTTTCTTGAATTTTTTTTTTTAAGTTTCTTGAAATTTATTATTTAAAATATATATGAAAGTTTCTTGAATTTTTCCTTGAAATTCATTATTTATAATATATATGAAAATTTCATGAAAGTCATTATTTAGAATACAAAAGTTTCTTAGAATATATATGAATTTTTTCTTAAAATTGAATATATATATATATATATATATATATATATATATATATATATATATATATATATATATATATATATATATATATATATATATATATATATATATATATATATATATATATATTAAAATTTTTTATTTAATATATATATATATATATATATATATATCAAAGTTTCTTCAATTTCATTATTTAGAATATATATGAAATTCATTGAAATTTCTTTTGAAATGAGTTTAAAAATATTATTTCTAAACTTTCTTTTAAATTCATTTAAAAAATAATTTATATATTTCTTGACTGTTTTTTTCTTAAAATTTATTTAAAAAATAATTGATATGTTTTTTGAAAAATTTCTTGAATTTCATTTAAAAAATTATATTAAAATTCATTATTTAGAATATATATGAAAATTTCTCGAAAATTTTCTTTAAACTCATTATTTAGAATATATATCGAAGTTTTTTGAAATTTTTCTAGAAATTCATTATTTATAATATACATGAAAGTTTCCTGAATTTTTTTTTGAAATTCATTTAAAAAATAATTCATATGTTTCTTGAAATTCATTTAAAATATTCATATTGAAATTTATTATTTAGAATATATATGGAAGTTTGTTGAAATTCATTATTTAGAATATATATATGAAAGTTTCCTAAATTTTTGTTTTAATTTATTATTTAGAATATAAATGAAATTCATTGAAATTTTTCTTGAAATTAATTTAAAAATTTTGTTTCTGAAGTTTTTTGAGGTTCATTTCAAAAATAATTCATATGTTTCATGAAATTTTTCTTGAAATGAATTTTAAGATATTGTTTTTGATGTTTCTTGAATTTTTTCTTGAAATTCATTTAAAAAACAATTCATTTGTTTCTTAAAAATTTTCTTGAAATTAATTTTAAAAATTCATATTGAAATTCATTATTTATAATATTAATGAAATTTTTTTAAACTTTTGTTTATGGACGTTTCTTGAAAATTTTATTGAAATTCATTTTAAAAATAATTCATATTTTTCTTGAAATTCATTAAAAAAATTTATATTGAAACTCATTTAAAAAATAATTCATATGTTTCTTGAAATTTTTCTTGAAATTAATTATTTAGAATATAAATGAAATTCATTGAAATTTTTTCTTAAAATGAATTTCAAAATATTGTTTTTAAAATTTTCTTGAATTTTTTCTTGAAATTCATTTAAAAAATAATTCATATGTTTCTTGAAATTCATTTTAAAAATTCATACCGAAATTCATTATTTAGAATATATATGAAAGCTTCTTGAAATTCATTATTTGATGATGATGATGATGATGGTTAACATCCACTGAGACCAATATTTGGTCTATTGGACCTAAAGAAGGGAGTTATTTAGTTTGATTTAATATTTTATTCCTATGCTCAAAAATCTTGGAGAGAAGCTTCCCGAGCTCACTATAATTTTGACATCTTAAAAGGCTATGAAGGTCAGTATTGAAACAAAGATTATGAAATTGAACTCTAATGTGATTGTACGTGGGGCACTCTAAGAGGAAGTGATTTTCATCCTCAACGTTCATATTCTCATAGAGATGGCAAATCCTTTCCATCCATGGTGTTTTAGGAACTGCCCAACAACCTGTTTCACTATGGAGCTCATGAGAGTTTGTTCTAATCTTGGCTATATTAATTTTCTTCTTTGAGATAGTTAAAATAGAGAGATACTTTTGATCTTCTAGGGTGGGATTGATGACCTCTTTATAATATCTTAATTTTCTTTTAGCTGCTAGATCTTTCTCACACCACATTTTTTCTTTGAACTTAAAAGTAACAATTTTTTTAATGTTATTAATTTTTTGCAATGCAACATTCTCATCGATCTCCCAATGGTTTAACCAAGCCCTGGTGTCTTTATACCAACCTCATTTAAGCCTTTGGTGGTTTTTGCTGGAATTTAAAGCTAGCTTAGGAAGTATATGCTCTCCTATGCTATTGAGCTTGTTCTTGTAAAATAGAAGCCTAGTCATAGCTAGGCTCTCGATAGGGGAAAGACCCACTTCTATAAGGAGAATAGGATAGGGTGTATTGCTTTTAATTTTAAGGTTATACATTATAAAACGCTTCTGGATTTGCTCAATATTTCTCTAGGATTCTCTAGAGATGCTGCAACCCCAAACCTCACATCCATATAAGATAACAGGAGCGACTAAAGTTTCAAAGAGGAAATTATTTCTATCCCACATTACGAGGTTTGCCATTTTACAATTATTTTCAAGACCAAAATAAGCGTTCTACCCCCCTTTATTCCTTTTCTGAATGCTATAGTTCTAGTTGAGCTTGTGATGAATATCAATTCCTAGGTACTTGTAAGAAGACACTTCCTCCAAGTTACTATTTCCATACATAAAATTAGCGTAAGTGTCTTTCTTGGATTTGATAATCATAACTTTTATTTTGCCATTGTTAACAGACATACTCATTGTAGAGTAGAAATCCTTAATAAGTCTAAGTTTCTTATCAAGATCAGATGGGCACCTTGCGAGAAGAACAATATCGTCAGCATAGAGAAGAAGGATGATGACTATCCCAGCTAAGATCATGCCAACACATCTTGCTTCCTCTAAACAACCTTCTACCTTGTCGATGTAAATGCCGAATAAGGTAGGGGAGAGGGGGCAACCTTGTTTAACTCCGATATTACACTCAATATCTTTCGACCACCCCTCATTGCTCTTTAACTTGGTAATTACATTCTCGTATAATCTATAATATATATGAAATTTTCTTGAAATTTTTCTAGAAATTCATTATTTAAAATATATATGAAAGTTTCTTGAAATTCATTATTTAAAAAATATATAATAGTTTCTTGAAATTTATTTAATAAATTATTAATATTTTTCTTGAAATTCATTTAAAAAATTCATATTAAAATTCATTATTTAGAACATATGTGAGAGTTTTTCGAATTTTTGTTTCTAAAAGTTTCTAGAATTTTTTCTTGAAATTCTTTTAAAAAATACATATTGAAATTCACTATTTAGAATATATATGAATTTTTTCTTTAAATTCATTATTTATAATATATATGAAAATTTCTTTACATTCATTATTTAGAATAAATATGAAAATTTCATGAAATTCATTATTTAAAATATGTTATTTAAAATATATATATCAAAGTTTATGAAATTCATGATTTAGAATATAGGTGAAAGTTTCTTGAAATTCATTTTTTAGAATATATATGAAATTTATATGAAATTCATTATTTAGAATACATATGAGAGAGTTTCTTAAGATTTTTTTTTTTAATTATTATTTATAATATCAATGAAATTAATTGAATTTTTTCTTGAAATGAATTTCAAAATATTGTTTGTGAAAGTTTCTTGAAATTTTATTAAAATTCATTTTAAAAATAATTCATATGTTTCTTAAAAATTTTCTTGAAATTCATTTTAAAAATTCATATTGAAATTAATTATTTAGAATATATGTGAAAATTTAGAATATATTTGAAAGCTTCTTAAAATTCATTATTTCTAAAATATATATCAAATTTTTTCTATTTTTATTTTTTAATTCATTATTTAAAATAAATATGAAATTTATTGGATTTTTTTAAATTCATTATTTAGAATATATAGGAGAGTTTCTTGAAATTTTTATTGAAATTAGTTATTTAGAATTTATATGAAATTCATTGAAATGTTTCTTGAAATGAATTTCAAAACATTATTTCTGAAAGTTTCATGAAATTCATTTAAAAAATAATTCATATGTTTTTCGAATTTTTTCTTGAAATTAATTTAATCAATTCATATTGAAATTTATTTAAACAACCCATATTAAAATTCATTATTTAGAATATATATGATTTTTTTTTTAAATTCATTATGGAAAATATAAATGAAAGTCTCTTGAAATTGTTCTAAAAATTCTTTTTTTGGAATATATATGAAATTTTCTTGAAATTTATTTTAAAAATAATTCATATGTTTACTGAAAATTTTCTTGATAGAATATATATATGAAAGTTTCTTAAAGGTTTTCTAGAAATTTATTATTTAGAATATATATGAAAATTTCTTGAAAATTTTCTTGAAATTCATTATTTAGAATATATATGAGACTCTGTTGAGGTTTTTCTTGAAATTAATTTAAACAATAATTCATATATTTCTTTAAATTTTTCTTTAAATTCAACAAAAGTTCTCATGAAATGAATTTCAAAATATTTTTTTTGAAATTTTCTTGAAATGAATTTCAAAATATTGGTTATGAAAGTATCTTCAATTTTTTCTTGAAATTCATTTAAAAAATTAATTCATATATTTCTTGAAATTTTTTCTTCAAATTCAATGAAATTTTTCTTGGAATTCATTGAAGACTTTCATGAATTGAATTTCAAAATATTGTTTTTGAAATTTTCTTTAAATTTTTCCTGAAATTCATTTAAAAAATAATTCAAATGTTTCTTGAAATTTTTCTTAAAATTCAATTAAAAAATTCATATTGAAATTTATTATTTAGAACATATATGAAAGAATTTTTCATGAAATACATTTAAAATCTCATGTTGAAATTCATTATTTAGAATGTATATGGAAGTTTCTTAAAATTTTTCCTAAAATTCTCTTAAAAAATAATTCATATTTTTCTTGAAATTTATTTTAAAAAATCATATTGAAATTAATTACATAAAATATTGAAATTCATTTAAGAAATAATTCATAATTTTCTTGAAATTCGTTTAAAAAAAATAATATTGAAATTCAACATTTAGAATATATATGAAAGTTTCTTGAAATTTTTGTTTCTAAAAGTTTCTTGAAATTTTTGTTTTTGAAATTTTCTTGAATTTTTTGTTTATAAAAGTTTATTGAAATTAATTTAAAAATTAATTCATATTTTTCTTAAAATTCATTTAAAAAATTCATATTGAAAATTATTATTTATAGTATATATGAAAGTTTCTTTAATTTTTCATGAAATTCATTATTTATAATATATAAGAAAATTTCATGAAATTCATTATTAAGAATATATGTGAATGTTTCTTAGAATATATATGAATTTTTTCTTGAAAAATATATATATATATATATATTGAAATTCACTATTTAGAATATATATGAAAGTTTTCTGAGAATTTTCTAGAAATTCATTATTTAGAACATACATGAAAGTTTCTTGTTTTTTTTCCTGAAATTTATTATTTAGAATATATATGAAAGTTTCCTGAAATTCATTAATTAGAATATATATGAAAGTTTGTTGAAATTTATTTAAAAAATAATTCATATGTTTATTGAAAATTTTTTTGATTGAATATATATGAAATTTTCTTAAAAGTTTTCTAGAAATTTATCGTTTAGAATATATATATGAATGTTTCTTGAATTTTTTATTGAAATTATTTATTTAGAATATATATGAAAGTTTCTTTAAATTTTTCTTTATATTAATTATTTAGAGTATACATATGAAATTCATTGAAATTTTTCTTCAAATGAATTTTAAAATATTGGTTCTGAAAGTATGTTGAAATTTTTCTCAAAATTCATTTAAAAAATAATTCATATATTTCTTGAATTTTCTCTTGAAATTCAATGAAATTTTTCATGAAATGAATTTCAAAATATTATTTTTGAAATTTTTGTTTCTGAAAGTTTCTTGAAATTTTTGTTTTTGAAAGTTTATTGAAATTACTTTAAAAATTAATTCATATCTTTTTTGAAATTTATTTAAAAAATTCATATTGAAATTCATTATTTAAAATATATATGAAATTTTCATAGTAAATATATATATATATATATATATATATATATATATATATATATCAAAGTTTCTTGAAATTAATTGTTTAGAATATATATCAAAGTTTCTTCAAATTTATTATTTAAAATATATATGAAATTTATTGTTTTTTTTTAATTCATTATTTAGAATATATATATGAGAAAGTTGCTTGAAATTTTCTTGAACTTTATTTTAAAAATAATTCATATGTTTATTGAAATTTTTCTTGATAGAATAAATACGAAAGTTTCTTGAAATTCATTATTTAGAATATATATATGAAAGTTTCTTGATTTTTTCTAGAAATTCATTATTTAGAATATACATGAAAGTTTCTTGAATTTTTTCCTGAAATTCATTATTTAGAATATATATGAAAGTTTCTTCAAATTCATTTAAAAAATAATTCATATGTTTCTTCAAAAATTTTATGAAATTTATTTAAAAAATCCATATTGAAATTGATTGTTTAAAATATATATGAAAGTTTGTTGAAATTTTTCTTGAAATTCATTATGTAGAATATATATGAAAGTTTTTCGAAATTTTTCTAGAAATTCATTATTTAGAATATATATGAAAGTTTCTTGAAATTCATTAATTAGAATATATATGAAAATTTCCTGAAATTTTTCTTGATAGAATATATATGAAAGTTTCTTAAAAGTTTTCTAGAAATTTATTATTTAGAATATATATGAAATTTTCTTGAAATTTTTCAAGAAATTAGTTATTTAGAATATATATGAAAGTTTCTTGAGAATTTTCCATATATTAATTATTTAGAATATATAAGAAATTCATTGAAATTTTTCTTGAAATTCATTTAAAAAATAATTCATATATTTCTATGAAAATATTTATAAAATTAATTTCAAAATATGTTTTTTGAAATTAATTTAAAAATTAATTCATATTTTTCTTGAAATTTATTTTTAAAAATCATATTGAAATTCATTATTTAGAATATGTATGAAAGTTTCTTGAAATTTTTGTTTCTAAAAAGTTTTTGAAATTCATTTGAAAAATTCATATTGAAATTCATTATTTAGAATATATATGAAAGTTTCTTAAAATATATGTGAATTTTCTTTTTATATATATAAGTTTCTTGAAATTTATTATTTAAAATATATATGAAATTTATTGATTTTTATTTTTTTTTAAGAATATATATGATAAAGTTGTTTGAAAGTTTTTTGAATTTTTTCAAGAAATTGATTATTTAGAATATATATCAAAGTTTCTTGAAATTCATTTAAAAAATAATTTATAGGTTTCATTTATTTAAAAAATTTATATTGAAATTAATTATTTAGAATATATATGAGAGTTTGTTGAAATTTTTCTTGAAATTTATTATTTAGAATATATATGAAAGTGTTTTGAAATTTTTAAAGAAATTCATTATTAAGAATATATATGAAGGTTTCTTGAAATTAATTAATTAGAATATATATAAAAGTCTTTTTAAATTTTTCTTGAAATTTATTTAAAATATATTCATATGTTTATTGAAAATTTTCTTGATAGAATATATATGAAAGTTTCTTAAAAGTTTTCTAGAAATTTACTATTTAGAGTATATATGAAAGTTTCTTGAAAGTTTTCTTGAAATTATTTATTTAGAATATATATAAAAGTTTCTTCAAATTTTTTCTTATATTAATTACTTAGAATATATATGAAATTTATAGAATTTTTTCTTGAAATGAATTTCAAAATATTGGTTCTGAAAGTATTTTGTAATTTTTCTTGAAATTCATTTAAAAAATAATTCATATATTTCTTGAAATTCAATGAAATTTTTCATTAAATGAATTTCAAAATATTGTTTTTGAAATTTTTGTTTCTGAAAGTTTCTTAAAAATTTTGTTTTTGAAAGTTTCTTGAAATTAATTTAAAAATCCATTCATATTTTTATTGAAATTTATTTAAAAAATTCATATTAAAATTCATTATTTAGAATATATATGAAAGTTTCTTGAAATTTTTGTTTCTAAAATGTGCTAAAAAATTTTGTTGAAATTCATTTAAAAAATTCATATTGAAATTTATTATTTATAATATATATGAAACTTTCTTGAAATTTATTATTTAGAATATATATGAAAGTTTCTTGATTTTTTTTTGAAATTTATTATCTATGATATCTATGAAAATTTCATGAAATTATTTATTTACAATATTTATGAAAGTTTCTTGAAATTTTTCTTGAAATTCATTGTTTAGAATATATATCAATGTTTCTTGAAATTTATTATTTAAAATATATATGAAATTTATTGATTTTTTTTTATATTCATTATTTAGAATATATATGAGAAAGTAGCTTGAAATTTTATTTAAATTTTTCTTGAAATTTATTTTAAAAATAATTCATATGTTTGTTGATAATTTTCTTGATATAATATATATGAAAGTTTCTCAAAAGTTTTCTAGAAATTTATTATTTAGAATATATATGAAAGTTTCTTGAAATTTTTCTTGAAATTCATTGATGCAGGGGCATTAGGCTAAAACAAATTCCATGAATTTTTATTGGACTTAGGGGTTTTTTAGTTTTCAAGAGAGTTAGATTTTATGTAATAAATTGAGTGAGTTTTAATTATTTCTAATTAAATATGGAGAGAAAATGTAATCGTTCTCAAATGATTGGAGAACAAGAGAGTTTGATTAGTTGGGAATGTGAAGAGACAGTTCAAATGTAGGAGTGAATTAGAGTCAGTTTCAGAAAATCTAGGGATTTGGTCTAGATTTAGGAAATTGAGAATTTTAAGAGTTTTGTTGAGTTATTCAAGGAACTGAATTGATTCATCATAATTTTGTATAAATGTAAGAATGAAGGAACATAGTACAGATCTGAAGGGTCCATAGAGTAACAATAGGGTTTTATTTGTAAGCCTTCGGGTTGTAGTATAGGAAGAGGCCACTGATACAGAATATCAGGCTGAGAAATATTTCTTGTGTAGCTATTGATTTTCATATAGAAACTTGATTTTTCTAAGTTCATTCCATTACTGAGTTATATGGAGTTTGGATAAAATTGGTCACCGGAACTATGAATATTTCATGCTAATGTTAATTTGAGTATGTAAGAGATTGAGTGTGAATCGAATTTCTGTAATTCCTGTTTGAAGGAGGGTTCGATTCTTTTTAAGTTCCTGAGTTATTATGTTATGGAGGGATTTGAATTGTTAATCTCTGTGTGAAGAGCCAAATCATTCCTTGAAGATTTATTTGACTTATACGTTTTCGATAAAATGGTCTTTTCGAAATTCATTTGTTGTTGATATAATCTGTGTCAAGTATTGCTGAGTGGAATCGAGAGGACTATCGATTGTGTTAATCGATTTCGATTGTTATATGAAAGCCACAGTACAGAAATTGTTGACTATTGAATATTGAATGCATTTTAAACTTGTGTGAAGAGTTCAATGGAGAACCGATGAGTTTTGGTCTTTTTTAAAGAACGCAAGTGATGCCAATCTCTGATTTTGAACATGTTAAATCTGACATCGAAACCCTGTTTGATTGAAGCGAGATCGATTGAGATCGATCCATAGTATTAAGGTAGAGAAGATGAGTGAGTGAATTAAATTATAGTGGAGATCCTGCATTCTACGCATTCCAATTCCCATTTGAAATTGAGTGGGTTTGAATTGAAATGATGGCAACATGGTTAATTGCAGAAGTGCCGTATTGAAAGCAGAGGCATAGATTTGAATTGGGACAGCAAAGGTCGGCATGAAGGAGTAGCGGTGAATTTGGGCGAGTAGAGATATGAATAAACATCGAATCAGAGAAATATCACATTATTAAATCAGTGAAGAGAATGGCACAAGTTTGATTGAGGGCACAGAGAAATCATGACTGAAGGGTGCGATGAACAGTGAAGGTGGACTTGCGAAACCACTTATGGTTTTCGCATAATTTTTTAAATGGTAAGCTGTTTTGTAAAATTGAACGCGATATTGATCTTTGATTGACATGTAAGGTAGAGGTGGTTTCTAAAAACCATGAATTTCACGTGAATATTGTGTGTTAATGACGCAAGCCTAGAGCTTGCAATACCCAGGATCATCAATAGCCATGTATATAAGAATGCACCTCAACTTTTTCAAAATCAAAAACCTCAATCTACTACCATCTCATATCAACATGTGGTAGCTTTCCAATATACGCTTAAATTTATTCAACATTCACTCTCCTTCAAATTATACATGCCTCCTTAACCATGCCAACATACACTTATTCATATACAAACATGCATGGCAATTTCATCCTATATGAAGGCAACAATGATTATGAAACATTTATTAATACACACCATCCCAATCTTACTCAAAAGTTCAATCATTTAGTTACAAAACCAAATCCTCTCAAAATCGGACTTCATAATCAAATGCGCCTTTGGGTTCATTACCATTCCTCTATGATCAAATCATTCGAAAGCAAACAATCCCATATCACTCATTATAGATTGCACCCTGATATTCAATCTATAAATATAACCCCATTGATTTATTCTCATTTTCTTGTCAACTAACAATGAACGCATTCACAATCCAGCTCAGTAGATGCCAACAACGCACTTACCTTTCTGTCCTGCTCTTCAACTCTGCATTTATCATTAATGTAGATCGGACCTGCTCTTCAACTCTGCGCTATCAATTCATTAACAAACTATGAAACTTCATCAACAACAACAAACTCTGCGCTATCAATTCATCAACAACAACAAACTCTGCGCTATCAATTCATCAACAAACTCTGCATTATCAATTCATCAACAAACTATGCAAGTTCATATGCAACTTCAGCATTTTTATATATGGTAACAAACTATGAGTTTAAACTCTGTTAGAGCCATGAAATCGACCCAAACAGAAGCTTCAATGCCGGATTCGGTTTTAATACAACGGCTTCAACACTTCTCATGGATTATGCAATTCTTGCAACCAAAACAGCGTGTGGTTTAAATTCAATTTGATACAGCACGCATACAAACTCAGCGCGATATATATATCACATCAAATCTCAATATACATTGAATTTCCCACAGCTATACATTTGAACTGAAAAATCGAATTTCATTGTAAACCACAATATCGCTTCGCCATCGATTTATTTCTTCACTTGTTGCGTTGTTGAATACTGTATTACCACTTTTAAAATATGATGTACCTCAAATATTTTAACTTCGCTTCATATCTTAACAAAGATCAAAGAAACATACATATCAATCGTTTCCCGATTAAAAGGTCGATCGCATCAACATAGGAAACTCGTTTCATTTTCACTTCAAACTGATTCTTATAGGTATCATGTGGGCGCGCCATTACACTCGTTCCTCAATGTATAAACAAGCAAAGGAATACCCATTCATTCAAACAGAAGAACAGAAATCGTTTTGGTTCCCACTGTGGCTTCAAACGCACTCATCGAATGGCAATTTCTGCTATCGACCTCAGAATTACACAACTTGACATTGCAGATTTAAAATGTATTAAAACGCTGTTGCTTTCCTCTTTTCATCTGCTATTAATCGAATTTAGATTGATATAACAAAGTTATTCATGCACAGATAACAATTGTTACATAAATCGATCTCACCATTTCTTTTTGTGCGGACTTCCTTCGGTCAACCTTTCCAATTATCAATACCTCAACCATGTATATACATTTACATTTAACCAGAAATAACTATGACTTTCACAACTAATCACAAAATGTATATATGTATAATCTGAAATCAAAACAAGATTACTTACACCCTTTGTTTGGCGTGATATTCCAGATTGATGGCCCTTACAATTTACCAAAGGCTCACAGCCTTGGTTGTTCCCAACCAGCTCTCTACTCCTCTCACTATTCTCTCATGGTTTCTCTCACAAATCCCCTTCCTATTTATACAATTTTTAAAAATCATTTAATTAAATGCTCAATCCCTTAAAATCCTTAACAAACCCCTAAATTTCTCAACATCCCTAAAGGATAGGTTTTTATCCCTAAAATCCTTCAATTTATTAAATTTCCTCATATCCCTTTATTAATAAAAAGATATTTACATAAATCCTCACCTTCTCCTATTTAATTCAAATTAATTAATAAAATATTAAAAATCATCACACCCCATATTTACAAATTAATATTATCACACCCCATATTTACAAATGGAGAAAAAGGTCTTGATGCTCCTGCATCAGACTCCCCATGTAATAAAATTCATGACCACCTGGTCATAAGTCTGGATATCTCCTCCTGGATCCCAAATTTTATTTTGTAAATCTTCCGTGCTTGTCAATTTCTTCACTGCTGTTGTTATCTGTTGTTGTCTTCCAGGTTTCCATATTTTGTGTTGTAGTGCTCCAGCTGCTCTGCTCTTGCAATCTTTCACTGTCATTCTCTTGTTGTCGTTCCTTTTCTTTCTTTCGGCTGTCTTTCTCTGGGATGTTTTTATCATTAACTTCCTTATCAACTTAATTTCTCTGTCCAGTATTTCCTCTGTCTGCTGATTATTTCCATCCTTTGATTGCTCCTTTTCTGCTGCTGCTACTATAAATGTCGCCTCACATGTTGCTCTAGCTGTCAATATGAATGTTGCGGCCTTCCAATCTTCCTTTTCCTCTGCAACATTCCTTTGCTCGCCATCTGCAATTTCTTTATTATTTATGACAACCGCTTTGTCATCCTTCTTCAGCAATCTATCCCGGACATTCATCCTCTGTTCTTCCAATTTCCTCCTTTGAAAGTCTAATTCTCTATATAACTAATTGATTTTACTCGGAGTAGACTTTGGAAATTTTACACGATCTTCCATTTCTTCACATGGTCTTTCTTCTGCTAAATCTTCCTTAACATCCTTCAGTAGATGTTCTTCTTCTTCCAAACCTGCAATCACACACAAATCATTAGTTTTCAAATCATTAGTTTTAAAATCACAAGACCTTACGGTCTTGTTTGATGCTTCAGTCATCAAATCTTCCGGCTGCTTCGAATCATTCATATGATTCAACTCCTCCAGTTCTTCATCACTTTCAAAAAGTAATGGTCCACTCTCTGGATAACATATCGAAACTTCAACATCTTCTTCAGCATCTTCCTTTTGCTGTAGCTCAACTGTTTCGAGCTTCTCTATCCTCTGTCTGGCATCAATCACCTGTTCAAGTTCCCTGAGTTCCTTTATCAACTGCATATTTACCTGATGATTCCACTTCTCTTGTAGCCTCTGCCATCTCAACTTCTTTCTCATGACATAACCACGCTTCTGGTCTTCCTCATTTCTTTGCAACATCTCCATTAACACCTCAAGCTGAACTGCTATCTCAGCCTTCTCCCTCTCATATTCCTCTTTGCTTAACTGTCTCTGTATGCCAACTGCCTTGGCACCCTTCTCCTTTTGTCTTCTGCTGTGGTTGATTTCAGAACCTTTGTTATGACTGTCACTAGTCATCATCCTTTCCATCTCTATGAGTTTCTTACTCACTTTACTATGAGTTGCACTAAAGCCTCTTCAGCAGCAAGTCCTGTCTTGCCGCCACTTACCTCACCAAGCCCTCCTCACTCGGTCTTTTGGCAAGCAATTGGTTCTATCTCTGGAACCTCCTTTGAGCACTTCCCTTTGCTCTTCCTGGGCTTCAACTCATCTGTCTATTCACAACTGTCTTCCTTATCCAATCTCTATTGGATTTTTTCAAGGTTCTGCCACACCTATGCTTCACCTAGAAACTTTCACCAGCTTCCTTTATCTGTTAGCAATTGCCTTTTGGGAGTTGCAATAATAATTCAATGCAAAGACTACAATACTCTATTCTTCAAATCCAAATAAGACCATATCATCTTACCTCCAAGATCTCGTCTGATCTTGTCCTTTCATTCTCCTGTACTTCAATTTCATCATTCCTGCAGTTCTGTCCAGCAAATCTTTATGCTTCCTCTGCAAAATTTCACTGTCAATCAGATTTTAAAATCTGATTCTCTCTTCCAACCTTCTGGCTTGATATGGCAAACTTTAGCTGTCAGCAACAATTCCTTCTTTGCTGCAACCATCAATCCTCAATCTGTTTCTTGTCAGTAAAACCCAAATCAAATTTAACCAAACACAATACCTGCATGACTCTTCATTCCTTTAGCTGTACTCTGGTTTCTTGTCTTTCAGATTAGAATCCGATCTCCTTTACCTGCATTCTGTTCACTTGCAATTTATATGCTGCATTTCAGATTTAAAATCTGATCTTCATCGTTCATCACACATTCAGAAATACATTTCAGTTTAACAAACCTTTTGTCTTCAAACAAACATTCTTCATTTCAACAGAGCCAAGCTCTGATACCAAAAATGACGCAAGCCTGGAGCTTGCAATACCCAGGATCATCAATAGCCATGTATATAAGAATGCACCTCAACTTTTTCAAAATCAAAAACCTCAATCTACTACCATCTCATATCAACATGTGGTAGCTTTCCAATATACGCTTAAATTTATTCAACATTCACTCTCCTTCAAATTATACATGCCTCCTTAACCATGCCAACATACACTTATTCATATACAAACATGCATGGCAATTTCATCCTATATGAAGGCAACAATGATTATGAAACATTTATTAATACACACCATCCCAATCTTACTCAAAAGTTCAATCATTTAGTTACAAAACCAAATCCTCTCAAAATCGGACTTCATAATCAAATGCGCCTTTGGATTCATTACCATTCCTCTATGATCAAATGATTCGAAAGCAAACAATCCCATATCACTCATTATAGATTGCGCCCTGATATTCAATCTATAAATATAACCCCATTTGTTCATTCTCATTTGCTTGTCAACTAACAATGAACGCATTCACAATCCAGCTCAGTAGATGCCAACAACGCACTTACCTTTCTGTCCTGCTCTTCAACTCTGCATTTATCATCAATGTAGATCGGACCTGTTCTTCAACTCTGCGCTATCAATTCATCAACAAACTATGCAACTTCATCAACAACAACAAACTCTGCGCTATCAATTCATCAACAAACTCTGCGCTATCAATTCATCAACAACAACAAACTCTGCGCTATCAATTCATCAACAAACTCTGCGTTATCAATTCATCAACAAACTATGCAAGTTCATATGCAACTTCAGCATTTTTATATATGGTAACATACTATGAGTTTAAACTCTGTTAGAACCATGAAATCGACCCAAACAGAAGCTTCAATGCCGGATTCGGTTTTAATACAGCGGCTTCAACACTTCTCATGGATTATGCAATTCTTGCAACCAAAACAGCGTGTGGTTTAAATTCAATTTGATACAGCACGCATACAAACTCAGCGCCATATATATATCACATCAAATCTCAATATACATTGAATTTCCCACAGCTATACATTTGAACTGAAAAATCGAATTTCATTGTAAACCACAATATCGCTTCTTCCATCGATTTATTTCTTCACTTGTTGCGCTGTTGAATACTGTGTATTACCACTTTTAAAATATGATGTACCTCAAGGATTTTAACTTCAGTCTACAAGAAAACAGGACTCAGCAAACATACATATCAATCTGCTTTAGATTAAAAGGTCGATCTATCAACATAGGAAACTCTGTTTCATTTTCACTTCAAACTGGATTCTTATAGGTATCATGTGGGCGCGGTCATTACACTCGTTCCTCAATGTATAAACAAGCAAAGGAATACCCATTCATTCAAACAGAAGAACAGAAATCGTTTTGGTTCCCACTGTGGCTTCAAACGCACTCATCGAATGGCAATTTCTGCTATCGACCTCAGAATTACACAACTTGACATTGCAGATTTAAAATGTATTAAAACGCTGTTGCTTTCCTCTTTTCATCTGCTATTAATCGAATTTAGATTGATATAACAAAGTTATTCATGCACAGATAACAATTGTTACATAAATCGATCTCACCATTTCTTTTTGTGCGGACTTCCTTCGGTCAACCTTTCCAATTATCAATACCTCAACCATGTATATACATTTACATTTAACCAGAAATAACTATGACTTTCACAACTAATCACAAAATGTATATATGTATAATCTGAAATCAAAACAAGATTACTTACACCCTTTGTTTGGCGTGATATTCCAGATTGATGGCCCTTACAATTTACCAAAGGCTCACAGCCTTGGTTGTTCCCAACCAGCTCTCTACTCCTCTCACTATTCTCTCATGGTTTCTCTCACAAATCCCCTTCCTATTTATACAATTTTTAAAAATCATTTAATTAAATGCTCAATCCCTTAAAATCCTTAACAAACCCCTAAATCTCTCAACATCCCTAAAGGATAGGTTTTTATCCCTAGAATCCTTCAATTTATTAAATTTCCTCATATCCTTTTATTAATAAAAAGATATTTACATAAATCCTCACCTTCTCCTATTTAATTTAAGAAAATATTAAAAATCATCACACCCCATATTTACAAATTAATATTATCACACCCCATATTTACAAATGGAGAAAAAGGTCTTGATGCTCCTGCATCAGTTAACTCCTAGAGAGCAAACGAATGCGATATTTTTTGGATGCTCTATCCTCGAGATTGGATGATGGGTGTATCAACAAGTTGCAAGGATGTTAACGCAAGGTAAGTCAAAACTTTGTGGGGCCCAAACCGATCATTCATGTTGATAGTTGGGTTTTAAATAAAGTGTGAAATGGATACGAATAGAAGTTATTAACTGTTGTTGGAATTTGGAGATTTTATCAAAGTGGAACTTGATGTGGAATGAAATGCTAGTGTGGCATTCAGATTTGTCAAACC